>BGPR01027693.1:0-20519 GCA_013235015.1 Araneus ventricosus
TACAGGTTTTAAAAATAGTAATTAGAGAGTCATTGATTAAAATCCAGAAAAAACAAAATCGCTTTTTTTTTTTACCCCAAACTTTTTTTTTTTTCAAAAACCTCTAAAGTGAAAAAAAAAAAAAAACCAGCTACTATAGTGAAACATGACGTCATTATTAGTAGAGTAGTAGAGATGTAATATGCGAAGGTTGATGCGGGAACATTTCAGCTGGTTTTCTAAGTCTGATGTTTTAATAAATTTTTGAAATAATTCCTAGCCAGGTTTGGGAAAACGCGAAAAATAATGAAAGAAAATTGTTCATGTTTAAAAGCATTCTTTACAGCAAACTGTTGTTTGCACTCCTGAAAGAAACAAGTTGTTTTTACATATATATATAAAAAAAAATCTGTAATTCCTAACATTCGTTCTGAGTCAGCTTTCAAAGTAATGACCGTGAAGAAGATTTATTCCATCATATTTCATTGAAATATAACATTTACGTTTGTACATCTGCAGAACAAATTTAAAGAGGTCTCATGCTTTGAGTCTGTGATCCAGATAATGAATAAGATCGGATAGATGACTACTCCAGATATCTCCGATTCTGTAATCTAGGTATGGGTGGTCTTTGATAACATTGGATAATTCAAGGTTCAAGTTAAACTACAATTAGTTTGGATAATCAAACTTCTGTAAATCCAAATAACCTATTTTCCAAAAGGATAGATACAAGTAACAGCATTAGTTCTGACAGTGCAATCGAACTCGAGAGCACCAATTTTGATTACATTCCGAATACAAAGTGTAACTATATATTTATTATTGTTTCTTAAATATAAATATTTTTAGGAAACAAAATCAAATTAAAAATTTCACTAAATGTGCTAAAAACACGTTTCAAGGTGAGAATTTGTGGAAAATATAATATGCATCCGAGTGTATATCAGGATAATACATGAAGCGACATTGCTTTTAAGACACAGAATTAGATCAGTTGATTGACACAAGATGGCAGCACGACTGAAACATCTCTGAATTTCTATTTTGTGCGTAAATCATGTAAAGAGTGTGTCTAAGGATATATACAAGAAAAATTCAAGAGGCAAAATTTCAATATTTTATATTTGTAATTTTTTTTTCATATAACCTTTTCTGCTTACACAAGTCATTTTTTTTGTTTACGCAAGTTCTTTTTTTAACGTACGACTACGTTCCTCCCATTGGGGTCTCAGGAAGGAATTTGATTCACACGCCAAAACGCCACAAAAAACGTTGTATGGGAGATCCTCTATATCTCGGTAATTACATATGTTGAAAACATTACTAATGCCTTATTTTATAGATAAAGGGTAACAACAGAAGCTCAAAAAAAAAAATTGAAAATCGAGATTGTAGTTCAGCGACTACAGAGTCGCAAAGTTGGGTAAAAATACGCATGAATTGGTGATGCGATCCTCTATATCTCGGTAACTACATATGTTTAAAACGTAACTAATATCTTATTTTAGAGATAAAGGGTAACAACAGAAGTTACAAAAAAAAAAAAAAAGTTGAAAATTGGAATTGTAGTTCAGCGACTACTGAGTGGCAAAGTTGGGCAAAAATAAGCGTGAAGTGGTGATTGAATCACACGCAATGAGGTACAGGCGTACAATTGGCTGACGCTCTCGCTTGCCACGTTTTCGCAAGCGAGATTTCGTGATTGAGTTGAAAATTTTGTTTCGATAAATTTAATACAATAATGGCTCCAAATGTAAATTTACAAAGAAGGAAATGCCAAACGAGATATAGAGAAGTTAAGAAAAAAATTGTTGAAGCAGGAGAAGCAACAAAAGAAGCAGCAGGAGAAGCAACAAAATAAGGAACGTTCGGCCTTAATTGCAAAAGAGAGACGCCTATGCATTTTATTGTGCATAAGAAACGTCGATTATAAGACATCGGCGCTGGAGATATTTGTCTGACCGATATTACAATTAATGGTCAGTCGCGTTGTACACTGTCTTCTGTTTGCGTTCATCCGGGAGTAGATGCATTCCATTTGAAAATGTTCTTACTCAGCGCACTTATAAAATATTCAGAGACAAGTTTGCTGATCTATGAAGAATTTCGTATAGATAAAATGTTCCAATTATTGTTATGGGTGACTTTAATGTAGATGTCAAAAGGAATGAGAAAGCGTTCGCTTTCACGAAGAAGCATTTTGATTTGAACATACTGCCAAGAAATTATCCTAGTACTCTGGGGAATTCATACATTGATTCAACTTTTGCAAGAAACATTAGTCCCGAATTATTACATTATGTATGTTACTTTTCATATCATCGATCGATCCTACACAGAATTGCAACATATCCACGCACGATTGAAGAATTCAAAACAAAAGAATTGACATTATAATATATTTTATTAAGAAATAAAATAATTTTCAATGTAACCTTAATTTCATTTTATTTCGTTAATTTTCCATACATTAGTATTTTAGAGAAACAAAAGAGAATCACGAGTAACTTCGAGGAACAAGAGTATCGCGAGTAACTTCGAGAAACCAAAGAGTACCGCGACTAACAAAGAGAATCCGAGAAGCTTCGAGAAACAAAAGAGTCACGCGAGTAAAGTAGTCCTACGCCTTTAACATCAGCGGCTGTTTGAAAAAGACAGCCTCCCGTCATTTTTTTTTTTTTTGTTTAATACATGTGTTATCAAGTTATATTCTGAAATTACGGGAAAGAAGAAGAATAAAAAATAGCAGTTCTGGGAAAATTCTATTAAGAAATATTTTTCGAATATGGGCTCCATAAATGAATATCTTTTTGGAGAAGTTCTATTCATTCCATTTACTTTACTTAGCAGTTTTAAAAAATTCCAGTAAACTAAATATCAGGTGCAATCTAAACAAAGCCAAAATTATGAATATTTATAATGAGGTGAATTTCAATTATGGAATATACTAATTCTATGATTCGCGGAATATCAACTAGATTTTTAAAAATTAAAGCCTGTACAATTCATTACAAAAAAAAAAAGTCCAAAACAAAATCTGCCTCTCTCAAAGTCCATGCACTTAATTCTATTTGACTATTGACTAAAATTCTAGTTAGCGGAGAAGAAAAAAAAAATTGCGTCGGCCGGGAGTCGAACCCGGGTCAACTGCTTGGAAGGCAGCTATGCTAACCGTTATACCACCGACGCTTCAGTTGCATTGGCAAAATAATCCTTCATGCAGAATGATTTAGATCGTATTTAATCTAAATTAATATATTTGAATCATTTGATCAAGAAATAAAAATGAATTACATTTAAATGAAGACAAAATTCAGCTCTTTTTCAAATTTAATTAGCAGAGTATATTTAAAATAAGAAATATCTGGAACAGTAATAGTATCTACGTGGTCGCAAAATATGCAAGTGCTGGGAACGCTCTAACCTGGGTGACAAAAATCCAGCTGTTTTAAGGACGTTTTCACAATTTTTTAATATTTATTTTTCGTAAAAAAAAAAAAAATGCCGGAACGACGTTCAGCTCCACTACACCGTTGATCCGGAATTCATTCGAAAGAAAAAAAAAAACTATGGCTATCGACTACGGTTTACGGATTAATATTTACAAGAATGATTAGGGCAGCGAAGCCGGGCCCCGGTGCAAAATACTAGCACGCTGGCCCAGCCAATATCCCCTCCTTAACCCTGCTGACCCCTGGGCCTCCTTCTCTCTGCGGGCCTGAAAAGGATTTGATACGGTTTCTCTTCGACTCATAAGATGGATCATGACCCTTGCCAGTTAGAACAAAAGCAAAGCCTGATGGGAAGGTTCTGGCCGGAATGTCGTACAACAAAATAATTTATTGCATTGCACAATTTGTTATTGTAAGGACTTAAAGGAATACATCTAAATGATAATTAATTTAATTATTTTTTATAAAATTAACATTTTAATCACATAAAAAATAGTTAATAAATCAAATAAAAATAAATGCTTCATAAACTTATAAAATGCACTTTAGTATGCGATTCACTGGAATAAGTTTACAATATGTAACTTGTTGCATTTTCTTACATGTTTTATAGCTAATTCGTTGATAATATCATCAAAATGTACTGTTTTGTTAGATTCGATAGATGAAATGTCTAAGGTTACTAGATCTCAAGTAATTTCTTATTATTTTCAATTTTGAGAAAGAACTTTCCGCAGATGCCACGGTAAGGTCGATGTAATTTTCGAAACAGTAACAAAATTCGGATACAGTTCAAACAAATTAGCTTTAAATATTTAAATATCGTAATGTTGTGATCCCAGAAGGCCAGACTCGACGACAAATTTTGATTTCATTAAATGAAACAATGCTATCAATTTTCATGCTGCAAAATCAGTCAGCGGCGCGGGTCCTTGTTCGCGACAGGGGCGTGCGTAGCTAGGGTAAGTGGCGCCCGGGACATAGATGATTATTTCACCCTCCTCCCAATCATCATTAGTGGGGCATTTTTTCGTCCCTCTGATCGTATTTCGCTGTAAAAAGTGAAATAAGCGCACTCACTTTTTGACCAGTGGCGTAGAGAGGGTAAATAGTGCCAGAGGAATAATGAGATTTTTTTTCACCCCAGTCGTCTATAATGGCTTAACGAGTGTAAATGGTGTTAGGGATTTGGTATTATTTTTTACGCTCTTCATCGTATTTGGCTTTAAAAAGTGACATAAACTCAGTAATGTTTTGACTCCAGGGCGTTCCCTGAGATTGACGTCCGAGGCATCTATACCCCCGGGGCCCCCCCCCCGGGGGGGGGTACACCACTGGTTCGGGACTCTCTCGTGCCGGTCCTGGACGTGAGTCTCGAAGCTATCTGTCAAGGAAATGCTTTAATAATACTTCTTTTGCCGTTAAACTCGATTAAACGTTCCCCGAGGCAACAGATTTTGGATTTATTGGATAGAATCTAACTATAAAATAATAAATAATTTATTATTTATTTAATACTAAATTTAACTATGTAATTTATAACGTTCTTGGAAATTTTTTTTTACCGTAATCTGGGATTACTCTGCACGATTTTAGTAACCTCATAGGGAATTTCGACATTAGTTGCATGTATTTCTCTAAAAAATGAGCCTTTCTGAGTTTTTTTTTGTTTGGTGATTACTTAAGAAACGCTTTGCAACAAAATTTGAATCATCCAATAATTTAAAAATAAATTATATTTTTTCAAAATTTTGGTGCAAAATTACCTCATAGGTGGGTATTCTTTGCACTGGTTATTTTTTTCAGTACATTTAAGTAACAAATTCATTGTAGCTTAGTGTTAGACATATTTATAGACATCCTGGGTGGAAATGTACAAAAAAAAAATCACGAAATTAAAAACACACACAAAAAAATAATAATATTTTTCCAAACAAAATTACTTATTTAAATTTTTTTCATTTTTTTTGTAATAATCTGAATATAATGTTTTCCGGATGTGTTATAAAGAAATTCATATATTACCGCATCTTTCTTAATAAAGTAACCGTTTATTATCATGTTAAGGTCTGCACCAAGGGTGCCAAACTGGCGACCCACAAAAATATTCTTTGTGCCCCGGCAAGCATGACACTATGAAAAAATATTTTTAACAAGAATTTCGTAGCTTAATTTTTAAAAATACTTAATTATACATAATTATTTATAACGAGCCACACCATTTGCCAATGACCGACTACTAGTCGTGTTGCATCGACGCACCATTTCACTCACTAATAGTAGCGAATATTTTAAAAGCCGAAAATAAAATATGATGATAAGCAAATGGAGGTAATCAAGATCCAGTGCTGTTTAGATTGAAGGCAAAATTTAGTGAAGCTGGAAGCCTGAATTTTAGAAATATTTGCCCGCCTATTTTGAAAACACTAGAAAATTGGCACATGAAATAATTTCCATGTTTGGAAGTATTTATCTCTCCGATCACTTATTTTCACTTACTAAAGAAATTAAGTTTCCTATCATATCCCGAATTACTGACATTCATCTTGGATTAGTTTTGAAATTAATTGCTGCGGACAAGATGTCCCTCGAAGTAAGAAAGATGGTAGCGGAAAAGAGATACCAAGTGCCGAGAAGAAAATAAAACTTCGCCTTGTTGTACTTTTTTTTTTTTTACTGTGTTGCCGAAATAAGCCTCAGCTTATATTAAAAAAATGATTTTTTTTGCCCGGCCCACATAAGCTTAGAGATGGTTTATTTGGCTTTTGATAGCGTTTCAGTTTGCCTCCCTTGATCTACACCCGGGGTTCCCACGCTTTTTTTCCTCGTGCACCCCTTGATTATTCTTTTTGTTTTCGCGTTTATATCAATCCCCCCACAAAACAACCGTCTATGCAAAGAAGTTTTATCAATAACTAGGGGGTTACACCCCCTACTCGCTCCGCTCGTCAACTCCCAAGAATCACGTTGTGATTCTTTTGGTACTATGTACACGCTGTACAGTCGTGCGTGCCTGCTAGTAATAGGAAATTATAAATAGATTAATTACTAAAAGTAAATTTAAATTTTTTTGAATAACAGGAAGGTCTAACTAAATTCTTTAAAAAAAACTAAATAATCAATTTATAAAATTAAAATTGTACCTTTATACCATATATATGTAAATGTTTGAAAGAAATTTCAATGCTAAAATGTATAAGATGTTTACAAATAAAAATTATTTTCATCAATTAGAAATCAGGCACTTAAAACTTCTTGGTACACACAATTGAATGCTTTTTCAACAGTTTCATTAGCCCTAACTTCATTCCAACAAACTTCTAAATATTCACACTTTTCAATGAATTGCTGCTCAGAAAATCTTCGCCACATCTATGCACACTCTCTGTAATAATTATTTAGTCAAGAAAGATATAACCTTTCTCGCTGGGTAGCTATTTATATGTTAAAACCTCAAGAAATTTGAGTTTTCGAAAGATGAGTTAACCCATTTCACAAACTTTTAGCTTAAAAAGGACACTTTAAACTGACAAATGGCTTTAAATATGTTCAGATTCACTATTAAAAATTATAACCCATAATAATTATTTACTTTTGCTTTCATAAAATTAACAAAATAGCCTTTTTTCAAATTTTTTAAAAATTTCTAAAATTTTTGCTTTTGATACCAAAATTTCAAACATGCTTTTTTCTCCACAGAAATAATGATCAGAAAAGCTTCGCCACATGTATACACCTTCACTGCAATAATTATTTAGCTAAGAAAGTTACAACTTTTCTCACTGGGTAGATATTTATGTGTTAAAACCTCAGAAAATTTAAGTTTTCGAAAGATGAATTAACCCATTTCACAAACGTTTAACTTAAAAAGGACACTGTAAACTGACAAATGGCTTTAAATATGTTCAGATTCACTATTCAAAATTATAACCCATAATAATTATTTACTTTTACCTTCATAGAATTAACAAAATAGCCTTTTTCAAATTTTTATAATAATTTCTAAAATTCTTGCTTTTGACACCAAAATTTCAAACATGCTTTCTTTTCCCCACAGAAATAATGATCGGAAACTTCGTTCCGTACACAAAAACGCTTGACTCTATTTGGATCATTCCGATTTGATCGTCTTAGGAAAGATTCAACAGTTTCAGTTGTTCAACAGTTCTCTTTTTTGACGATTTCGATTTATAATTGAAACTGCCCGACTTAAAAACTCATTTTGAAATATTTCGTTGTCTCAGATGAAATCAAACTAAATTCGTCGAATCGATTGTAAACAAAACAAAGTTTCGAGCTGTTGCCAAACGGTGATTATGAAATGCAGCCCGATTTTGAGTCCACTTAAGCGTTTTATTTATAAAGATGTTAAAGTTAGCTTATTTAGTTTAAAAGTGAAGTGGCTCGAATTAATAACATTTGCAGAACTTATTTTTTATTTTACATTTTGTTTCATTTTTACAATAGTTTTAGTTAAACTCCAAAGCAAATGAAACCAGTTTTTCAATTATTTCGTTTTAACTTATTAGGATAGCTAAAATTTGCACTTCGTAATAATCAACTATTCAAGTGGTGTAGTTACTAAATAACAAATATTCTCTTGGTTTGGGGTTTACTGGCTCAAGAGCCAATATACTGGCTATACTGCGCCAAACAATATGTATTCCACTTGGAGAAACAAAATTCTCTAACTTTTTTAATCCCTTAATGTTCTTTTGTTCCCACCATTAACAACTTTGATTTCGCGTACCCCAAAATGGTCGTGCGGTAACCATAGGCTGGGAACCCAAAGTCACTCAACTGGACTGTACTAGCTGAAACAGCCTCTTCATCCTCTTGGGAGAAAACTAGGGGCCTTCCTGGTTTTCTTACATGAGGTTGCTTTCTTTTATGACAAATTGGCGGCCCACAAAAATATTCTTTGTCTTTAAGAGTACACTCATCCGGTGAACTGACATTAAAGCAAACTTCTAGGCTTTCTGGAGAGTGATCGATATATTTACGAGCCCCTAACACCCTTTTAAACACCCTTGGCATGTTTGGAGCAAAAACAAGCATCGTTCTTATTATCTATTAATACTAAATATGACAAAAATACATTCAGAAAGCCAGCTAGGGTTGTTTTACACAACAAATTTCCATGGTGCAAGGAAACCCTTTTTTTCGGTTCAAAGCTACCACTCACCAGAAAAAAAAATTAATTACAAAAACTAGGCTTATTGTCTTTCACATTAAAATGTACTTGCCTTCAGAGATGTTGCATTCGCTTAACCAGAGACAGATTTTTCGTGCTAAAATTTTCATTGCAAAGCTGTCTCAATGTTTTCTTCCTTCTGCAACCTCCTGAATTACTGTTATATAGGTTTACAGAATGGAATACATTCGTCATTGTCGCCAACAAACAAGAAAAAAAATCTTCGAATCTTTAACCCTATCCAGTGGCCTTTATTTAAATTTTCAGCATAAATTTTATAATGGTCCAAAATTACCTCCATTGGTGCTGAGTAAACATGGATTACGAAACCCTTCTTATACGCAGTTGTAGGATTTTTTTTAATTCGGTATTTGCATTACATTTACATTTATACAGAACAATTTCAAGTTTTATATTCTATTTTAAATCTTGTTCGTAACACAATTTGCGTTTGAACGGACTTTCAATCTTACAGACACGCCTTCGTCTCAGTTAGTCCGTCAAATTGAGAATTAATTGTATATAAATTCACATGACGTCAAAGTCACATGACAAACGTAACTGCTCAGATCGTCTAACATCTAACCACATGATGTCTTACGCTGTGACGCAAAGTAATGGCAATTTCTCTGCTCTAAGATGTGCAATGTATTCCAGAATCTAATTGGAGTTTGCACTTGCCATGTGTCACGTAAGCATGAACTGACCTCGTTGGGACTGTGTATAGTTCGTTCCCAGTCCCAGTGGCGGCTCGTGCATTGTAACCATAAGGGTGCTGTAACTTTTAAGACTGCACTGCACAGTGATGCATTTCTACATAACTTAAAATTTCCATTTTTTAATTAATTTTGAATTTACAAAATCAGTAATTAGATTTTTTTAATAAACAAAGTAGTTTTAAGTAAGCAATAACAATTTATAATTAATTTAATTTAAAAAGGTAACTTCAACATAAATGTTCTTAATTATTTTCCCTACATTCTTTATTTTCGTTTATACAGATTTACACAATTGCAACTGAACAATAAAAAAACCACCAAATGCTAGTTGAAAACAAATACACATGTAGGGAAATTACGAGTATTACGGTATTTATTTGCAAGAAAAAAATTATAGTGCAATATTTTAAATTATTTTTTATTTATCATTAATTATCCTTCGTTTTCTTATTTATTTTTAAATTTTGGGGTCGAGAAAATTTTTTCCTCCGTTGAAAAACAGTTAAGACCCTATTTCTAACATTTCTGGAGACATTTCGACAATCTTCCTTCCCGTCATACCAAGCGGTTTAAAAAAAAAAAAAAAAAAAAAAAAAAAAATGCTTTTTCTTAGCGCGCATGCGTAGCAGAATGAAATCAGGATTGAGAAAAATTACTGCATTTGAATGAGTTTTCTTTGCCTGTACGAAACAAAGCAAAGCATTCTGTTTCCATTCCCTAAAGATTGAGGCGTTTGATTGTAGATGGTTTCAGATATTTCATGCCAAATTAAATAAATGAGAGATTAAATGTATAGCAAAAAAATTCCGAAGCGCTGCAATTCCGCAGTGCCAATACACTAGCCGCCATTGCTCATTCCATAAAATCACATTTTCGTCGAACTAAAAATTGATCAAGATAGTGTTCTGATCATTATATTTGAAAGAGTACTGCACTCATTTGAAGGGAATGGAGTAAAATTCTAAAATACGATTTCCTTATTATTTTAGAGAAATATTTATTCTGGTTATTTTACAGAATGATTTAAATTGAAGTTTTGTTTAGTGTGAACGTAAAAAAGACCAAAACATCGAAAATTTTATTTTATTATATATTTCACTATATTGTTAAGTTATATACGCGAATAAGCTTATAATCTTTTTTTATTAACATCCATACATGCTGTGCAATGTATAAGTAGTACAAATTTTTATTCTGTTAAGAAGACATGAAATCAGGAAGAAAGTTTGAGATTGAGTGCAATGACTTCGAGGTAAAGAATATTTTGAAGCGACCGAACGTAAAACTTTTCAGCTTAAGTAATAAATTAAGACTAAAAATACTTTAAAAGAAGTGCCGTCAATTTTGAATTCACCTTAAGACGTTCTAGGCATAGATATATGTTATTTAGATAGAAATTTATGACAGATGGCATATATATTGAACTCGGACATATAAATTCTGAGGAATGGAAAATCAATGCAAACATGGATAAAAGCTTTTTGTTTTATTTCAGGCAGGGTTATGACAGCGCCATAATATATTATTCAAAACATATTAAATAAGGAATGCAATTCTCTGTATGAATGTTTTGCTTTCAGATAACAGAAATTAATATGAATGATATGTTCACTCACGTAACGACCGGGGGAAAGGACGCCCAGTGCAGGATTAAGCTCTATAGGGGTCCTTAGGCAGTGCAAGATCCGAGGCCCCCTTTACCCTTCCAAATTTCCAAAACCACATATATTTTATTGATTTTAATATATCTAAATAAGTAGTTTTTAAGTAACAAATATTACGACAAACTGAAATAACAAAACACTTAACTGCGAGTCACTTTCATGAGAGTTGGTTTCACTATCTTGAGTAAAATAATATAAAATGCAAATTTAAGGGTAAATTTAAAAAAGTGGTAAAAAATTACAAAAGTTTTTAAAGCAAACTTTATAAACACTGTAGCATCATGGCCTAGCAACAAAAATCATTTTATGTTTTAACAGTTGAAACAATGTTTGACGGGAACAAACGTGTCAGAATAGGACAACACCTGACTGGAGACCAGACGGGGCCACAGGGTTTCTTAACAAAAGCGTTGCGTGACAGAGTCACGCCAACGTGTCGGGGGACGGGACAATAGGAGAATACAGAAGGTGTACTTGACAGACGAGATAGCAACATTTGCCATTGTAGGAATAGCGATAATGAAAGAGTAATAATGGTCGGGAACTTTTGAAGGTGGTGAAATGGAATGCCACATTACTATTGATGAAACCTTGATCGTTACATAAAACGATGAGCTTGGTTTTTGGAGGGGAAATCGGCTTTTGCTGCTCTGGAGAGCGGTCTTGTAAGGATTTTGAGGTCCTGATTTTGCATATCTCCCGAGTGGGATTGCGTTTGTTGGTATTTTGCGGACAGACCCGGACCTCCGGCCTGATCTTGTGGGAGTTACGCACAACTCCGGAAACCGTTTTAAAGTTTTCCAGAAAAGTGCAGGTTATTGAGAGTTAATTAACAAGGAGATACCTCCAGCAGGTTCAATTAGAACTATTTCAAACCCGGTCCTGTTACGGACTTTCATTTATTTTGAAATTCTCGACTAGAATGCAGTTCCTCCCCTCGAGGGTATTTCAGTTCAATTTCTAGTGCATATAGTAAATAACCAAGAAAATAAATGTTGTAAATTTGCGTAAATGTGATTAAGCCGTAAATAAAATTTCTAAAAGACAACAGGTTGTCTGCATTTTCCTCCATCTTGCTCAGCCATAAGCAGAGGCCATCGGTCGTGATGTTACAAAACTCAGATGCAAAGTTATCCAGGATTGCTAACTTATGAGTCAGTCGGATAACTGAAAAAAAAAAGATCAGACTGATCTGCAAGAGAATTTGAAATTCTGGATGCCTATGGGCCCCTTAAGGTTGCGGGGCCCATAGGCAGTTGCCTACTGCGCCTAGTTGGTGATACGGCCTTTTAGATGCCCCGGGTGGAGTCATGAGGACAAAATATTAGTGCGTTTATGTTACATTTTAAAGTGAAATAACACGTGGGGCAAAAAAAATTAGGGTTATGCCTCGGTTGCCTATGATACTTGCTTAACTACTGGTGATGGCAGGGGGCGAAAAAATCATATTACGCCCCGGGCGCCAATTACCCTTGCTACGAGATTGGATGTATTGGTTAACCCTTTGAGTGCCAAAAAAGTATTCAGTAAAAAGGTTTATTTGCTTGTTACATGGTTCACATATTGAAAATGATTAATATTAACAACAAAATTTTAATTGATTTATTTTTAATTATTACAGAAAATATGGTAGTTACACTCCAATATCACTGGGAGTATACGTCTTGATTGAGTTTTGATGATATTGTTGAAAACAGTTCTTATCTTTCAGGCAGAGTCGAAAATTGCAAAATGTGCACTGCCATTTTGTGCTATGGGATTCAGTTTTTATACTTAGATAAACCACACCATAAAGATGTCCCATATATCTGATTCTTTTTGGTGAATCTCCTACAGAACAAAACGTCTGTAAGTTCTGGTACGTTGATGCCTTCACTTTTTCTTTCACGTTCTCACAGTCTCTCAATCCTCTCTCTATAGAAATTCGAAAAACTTTCAATTGTAAGGCTTGACCTTCACTACTCATAAAGAACAAGATGTACGAATTTGTAAAAGTCACGTGAACAAAATGCCAAAATACCCGAAACCACAAACGTTTGATTTTTCTGCTAATTTCCCACAAAAACTTTCCGCATGTTGGCTTTGTCAACATATCTCATATTCTTATTGTAATCTTTTTCTAAAACAAGACAATCGACTTCTGATATTGTTCTATCCTTAGAATCTCCTCTTCACTGTTGTCGCTTCCTCTGGATTGTGAAAATTGGAGAGAAAAATATTTTTTTTCTCTCTCTTTTTTTTTGTGTGTGTGTTTGTCCATCTATTTCATGGCTAGCAATCCATCATTGTGTATCTTCCAATTTGAGTCTCTTCTCTTCATATTCTTTTGATCATTACTTCTCTTCATACTTCATGCTGATATACAATCACAGAATATCTCAACCAATAAGAATGGGTAAATGAGATTCATATAAAATATAACTCACAGGCTTGAAATATTGAGAAAATAACTTACCAGCCGTTACACAAGCTATATTGGAATTTTATTGCACAAAATGCACAAAAAAAAAAGGTTATGGCACTCTGGTATCACACCAAAAAATGACAATATTGATGAAACGCTGCATTTTATCCTGAAATCTCGGCTACGAGCCAAAAAATGGCGTCCTATGCTACCCATTTATACATTTGGTTGCGTAATAAAACCTTACATCCTACAGAATTTTGAATAGCTGTTTCAGTGCGAGACCATTTGGAGCGAAGGGGTTAAGATATCTGCCTACGTTCCGAGAGATCATTTTTTCAAAAAGATATTTGAAGCATTTTTTTATATTTTTAAATGCATTTAATATAAAAACCAAATAAATCGTAGAAAAAAATTCGTCTATTAAATATTTTTCAAAAAAAAAAAAAAGAAAAAAAAAAAAATGCAAAATCTTAGATTTTTTTCCACTAAAATTGACATTTTTCCAAACACTTTTTAAGAAAAACAGTTAGCCAGTATGTTGTATTATTTTGTATACATAATTAAATAAGCTTTGTCTGAGGGTTGAACTAAAAGTTTTACAATATCTGAAATCGCTTTCGAATTATTTGAATTTTAGTGTAAAATCTCAGTTTTTTCTCGGATTTTCGGTCTTTCTTTCAATTTGAAGTGTCGCATAACTTTACAATGGATCATTATTTTGAAGATATTATATTTCATCCCCTAGAGAATCACACAAATTATAAATATGCCTGCTTTCATACAAATATTTTGAAAAGAATTTCAGTTATCGTGCTTTGAAAAGGAAAATTTGTTATAAAAAAAATCACTTTTCGTGAGAAACGAAAATAAAATTGTTTATAATTTACACTAAGAAGCAAAAAGCAATTTTCTTCAACATTTTCCAGCTTTGAAGGTTATTCCTTCCATTTTTTTTAAGGCCGCGGTGTGCGGGTCTTGGCTTCCGGGCCGGAGAGTTCCGGGTTTGAAACTTGATTCCACTGAAAGATTCGCCATGTATGTGGGTCTGGTGCACGCTAAATATGACGTCATGGGTCAAACGTTCTCTTGCTGGTGTGGTGCAAAAATGCCCACACTGGCCCGGCCTACCCAAGAAGGGTGGAAGGCCGGTAGAGGACCAGCGGGGAGAGAGCCGCTCCACCAGCATGTGGAGGACGGGGTTTATTGGGTACAATAAAATGATACAGGCATTGCCCGAACAGGGGCAGTAATTTTAAATACAAGAGAGCTGGGAGTGTAAACATGGTTCGAGCCACCTCGGTGGGGAGAAAATGCTGGTGTGGTGCGGAAGTTTGGAGGCAGGGGTGCTCAAGCGTCGTCCTCCTCATCTGACCGCGGTTCAAAATCACGAGGTCCGTCCCAAAATAGCTTTATATCTCCGGTATAAAGGAATCTACCTTCGCCGTCCGGCTTGATGACAGGAATGTTTTTAAATAGTGAAAGCTATTCAAGAGTTTCCAATAAAATTCACACTGTTAGATTTTTTTTCTGTAAAGAAAAAATAATAACCAAAATAAGTTTTAATATAATAAACCCAAATATATATTGATTTTTAAAAAATCAAATTAATTTTAGACCATAATTAGATTAATTTATTCTTTAAAAAGATAGAATACACAAAACAAATAAAATGCACAAGAAATATTTTTATTGCTTTTTCCATAATTTCGTATAATAATACCAACTTTACCCATAGAAACGATTATTTTATAAATGCTGAGTAAAGATCCGTTTAGATTAGGACAATGATTGGTTGCAACTGAATTCTGAACTTTTCTGAATAATTTTTTTAATTTTTATAAACTAATCCAGTATTTTTTAAAACACTTTTTTGTAACTTGACTTGTTTCATGTACGTAAAGTTCGAATTTGGTTATCGATTTTTCATTCACTTCTTCACCCGCTAGAGTTTTAAAATTGTGTACACGTGTATATTCTCGATGACAATACACTATTTTAATATTTTCAGAAATTAGTTATCAGTTGATTGATTAATTCAATTAAATTTTAATTCAATAGATTGGCTCCATCTGTTATTGAATCTGAGAAAAAAAATTATTTTTGGAGTCCATAATATTTAAAGGAAGAATTCTAAATTAATGACTGAAAAATAGAAAATAATTAAAATTAAAAAAACATTTTAATGTCTTTATTATAAAATCGTGTTCTTAAAAATTGTTTTTACAAAATTTATTTATTTTAAAACTACTAAAAATGACTTTGCGACTCAACGGTAAAAGAAACATTAACTGTTTCTTTAAGAGGTTTCCTTTGGAATTTTTTTGTAAGCTTCAAATGATTCTTTATGTTGATTTGGTTAGCTTCGGACTTCTTCCTTCCGGGGCATTCCTTCCATGCAAGTTCTATGATTGATTTCTCATTGTCTGAGTAGAAAACTCTGGTATTGTGACCTTTTCTCAATAAAGTAACACGTGTGGATTTATGGTATCAACTTAAATAAAATGTGGAAGTCTAGGAACACAAGTTTAAGAAGTATATCAATAACTATGAACACATATAAAAAACCTAAAAAACAACTAAAAGCAAAAAAGCCAGAAAACCCAGGAACAAATAAAAGCTAAAAGAGTACAATGCATCCAAACTGCGCAAATTGCTGCTGCAACTGAAATACAAAAGTAGACAAAAATTATCGATCAAACCTAACCTACCCTTTAAGTCATTTAAAAAAAGCGGGAAATTTTGGAATTTATCAGTGAGTAGCCATTTTCTTGTTCTCTGCTGGGGAGGTAAGTTGCATCTTTTTTCTTTGTCATGTGTAGTATATTTTTCTTTGTAAAGTGTAGTAGGTTTTGTTATAATGGCGGGAAATTAATGCCTGATGGCTGCTGATTTTGTGTTTAAAAATGTTTTTTTGAAACAAAATTTTTTCGGTGTCAATGTTTTGATGTGTCGGAGTTTTATTTGCGGGCAGTCCTTCCATTTTCTTTCATTTTTCTTGGGATTCTTGGAATGACGAGAGGTCAATTTTTTGGACGAAAGTCAGACCTCTTACAGAAAAAAACCCATTTTTGAATCTCTGGCTGCAGGTGACCCTTGATAAAGTCTGTATGGCCGGATTCTTTTCTACAATACTTCTACTTTATAAATTGACTTTAAGGATAGCTTAGTTATTCATTTCATCGATAATTTTTATCATTAACTATATTCATCTTCATAAACATCACAACACATCTCCATGCAGTAGTTAAAGCTATACAATTAGTAGCTCTGTGAACAGTAGACCTCGCTTCAAAGAAAAAAAAATCTTAGATCTGCTCATCGCAGTTTTTAAAGATTTAAACTACTTTTTTTCCAACGCGAAAAATTTACACAAGTCTCCGCTTTTATCAATATTCACAAAACTAAAATATAATGTCTGCTTTTATCAAGAAACTTGCAATGAAATGTCGAGCACTTACCAAAATGACTCAAATGTCTTAATGGTGCCAAACCCTAAAACCATTATAACGGCTACCTTCTTGAACGGAATCAAAAAATAAAAATACTAACACATACGTAGTTTTTAATGACTTCAAGGAATATTCATGATAAATCCGAGGAACATGCATTGCCAAATCGAACAACACGTTTGGTCGCGACCAGTGGCGCAGCAAAAGGGGGCGGTCCGCCCTGAGCGCCACTTCGAAAAGGGTCTTCAAAATCAGATATACAGGAAAACAATTTTATAACTAAGGAAAGCAGCGACACTAATTCAATCATTGTGTACACAAAAAATAACTAATGGAATTAATTTGTATTTTTCGCCTTTTGTGTGTAAATAGACGATATGTGAAAGAACGCGCGATTTCGCACCCTATCTGCAGTAGGGTTCCTTTCCCGGGAAATATTATTATTTCGATTTTAAAGTTTATGTGCCCTATGTAACTTGCAAAGGGAGGGCGGCAAAAGTTGGAGCTACGCCACTGGTCGCGACTAATGACAAACAAATTGACAGTATAGTTTAGTTTAGTTACATTAACGTCCCGTTTCGGAGCAACAGGAGGAATATTTTGGGACGGACCTCGTCATTTTGAATCAAGATCAGCAAATTAACAGACCAAAAGGCATTTCATCAAAAGCAGGACCTCGTTTCGCTCAGTCAGATAGTTCATCCATTTACCTGCAGCTTTAGTAAATGCCCTCACTAGATAATAGTCTTGAAGGAAATAGTCTTTCCCTAATAATTTTTCAATTAATTAATTATTTTTGCAATTTTCATTTTCATATCGAAACTTTTTAAGCGCTGTATATTGAATATAAAATTTAACAGATGCATTTTCTAAAGAAATATGTTCCTTTACAGCTTCAGAAATATTTCCGATTCAATCGCACAATTAAATATTTGAGCTGTATTCGGAAGAAATTTTGTGACGTGTTTAGTATGATTCGCTAGACGATTTAATAATTAATGACGCAATAAACAGCTTTTTTCCTTTTGTTTTTGCATATACCAACAACGAAGGCTTAGACAAAATCAAGCAAATTTATGGATTTTCCTCCTTCCCACCTGTTGAGTGAAAGTTCTTTCCACCTGTTGCCGGAAAATCAATACGCGAGAAAGCTTTCCCAGTTGGCTTAAATCTAGTTATGCAAATCAATTGAAGCAGCATTAATGAATGATGAATTGCAACCTTGTACGTTTTAATGGCTCATAAATAATGTTGACGTCATCGCTTTCTTTTAAGCCTGCAGACTGTATATTAAAATTACTGTGATCTCATGTTTCATCTGTGAGGAGAATTTACATCTATATAAATCTAGTACATATAAGGAGGTCATAAAATAACGTAGGGTGTTTGGAGATGGATTGTAAAAAACTGTTCAGCCAAATGTAACGAAATTCCGTCTACATACTATATCGGTCATGAGATAAATATTGATGCAAAAAAGTTCCAATTTCCAATAGAAACTAAAATACAGAACTAGGCCAAGCACAGTTGGCCAAGTCAGTTAGCCGAAAGAATTGCAGAATAGCGAAAGGAATTTCTCTACAAATTTTATTTTGGAATCTTTGATACATCTGGTTTTATGAGTTTCCTTATGTCCTATCCTATACTGCTTATCTAAGAACAGTGAAATCTGCATCAGCAATTACAGTTGGAGCAGCAGTTATCCAGAGTGCACAAGTTGGCTTCATTATGGTCCAGCCACTTGCTCCGTTACTGAACAGAGACATAGGATAATGCTCTTAAATTTAATTACTCCACAACTGCAACAACGTAGGTGCCTGCAGCCTAGTGTATCCATGAAAGATGGCGCTCCTTCTCACATTGGATTCTGTGCTCAGCAAGACCTACGGCAACACTCTACAGACAAATGGATATTTAGCCGTGAATTTCCTTGCCGGTGGCCATCGCGGTCTTCGGATCGCACTCCCTGTGTTCTTTGGCTGTGGGATCATCCAACAAGTGTAATTTCTAAAGAGAACGGTGATAATCTACCCACATTGAAGGATCCTACAACCCTGAAAGTCAGACAAACGAACTGCTGAGTTGTGAGGTAGAGTATGCAACCCAAAGAAGGCATTTTTTGGAAGAATTGAGAGATCATCTCACTGACCACATGCATCAAAGACGCCAAAATATTTGTATCGGGGTTTCTGTAATTCTTTCGGCTAACTGACTTGATCAACTAGTTGTACAGCGCCGTATTGCAGTTGGTGTCGAAAATTAGAACCATTTTTTTGTACTTTGTTACATAAATCGAAATCTCAAGGCTGAAATAGTATGTAGACCAAATTTGGTGACATCTGGCTCAACAGAATTTTACAATCGAGCTCCAAACACCTGACGTTATTTTATGACCACCCTTTACTTAAAAGAATTGCATTTTTCTATACGCTTTTTATATTAGTCACAAAGATGAAAGGAAAGTTATTGATATGAATTTAAATATTATTGTTTGGAAATGTTTCAAGCAGCAGTTTGATCAAATCACAGTTTTGTCTTTTGATCTTCTGATGTACGAATTATACAATGAGAAAGTATTGTAACCGTTAAAAAATTTGACTTCAAAAAAGATTGTAGCAAATCTTCACGTTTTAAATCTCCTTGCGTAAGAAGAAACCATATTTGGAATGATGTCCGCCTGCCCATGTATGAGAGAACTCCATAACTCAGAAATGTGCCCAGCTGACGAATGAAATTTGATATGCAATCCTTATATTATAAGTGTCCAGTTTTGGGCGAAATACGTCAACTAGAAGTCTGTCTACCCTCCGTGTGCATGTAAACACGATGGGGATAAATCAAAAGTACATACAACAAGCTAAATAAATGAAATTTGGTGTGTGGGTTTATTACTACAAATGTAGGTTTGTATAAAATTTGGAACCAAATCTGTTAAAGGGTTGACTGCTTGTCAATCTGTTTATTGCGTTCATTTATTGCTTGAAATCATTTTTTTCCCAAATTCACTACCGGATGACACAGTCGTATGGAATAAAAATTTAATTATATCGATCTTCTAACTGATAATTGATTTCTGAAAATATTAAAAAATAAAAAAAATTAAAATAGTGCATTTCATCAAGAATACACAGGCGCACTAACTCTGAAAACTCTAGCACATGGATGTGGAGCCTTTTTGCACTGAGAGGCCTCAATAAATTTCGGCAGTTGAGCAAAAGGCGCGAGCAGAATCATAAGGTTTATTTTTCTGTAATTATTATTGTATTGCAGACAAGTACATTATAACAATGCAAATTATGAATAAATGGTAAGGCCGCATAGTATGAAGAATCGTGGAGCTTTCTTTATCAAAAATAATATATTAATTGGACGTCTACCACAGCAAAAACATGTAAAACAAATACATACACTTACATCACAAAACGTTGCGTCACTCTTACATCGAATTCCAAGTTCAATCTCATTATTCTTTTCCGTTGCTGGGCAACGTTAGCAAAAGACAAATATATCGTTGCCAAACTATTTTTATAACCTTTAGAAAAGAATTAATGCCAAACGATATTTTTAATTAATTTCTTTTTCTACCAAACGATATTTTAAAATTAATTTGTTTTATGACCAAACGATTTTTTTTATCTAATTAATTTCTTTC
>BGPR01027694.1:0-20518 GCA_013235015.1 Araneus ventricosus
AAGAAAATATTGCTTTCTTTGACCATTAACAACAAAGGAGACTTTACACTTCCGGTTTCCTGTTGTCCTTGCATTTGCAGCTTTTAATGCGGTTACACAGTGATCCAATGACGTTAGTGAATTATTCTCTTGATGTTTTGTTTAAATTTCACAATGAGGTATTACAAAACATCCATCTGTAGATACGGTAATGGGCATTAACAAGGAACATCATATACTGTAGAGCTCTTCAACATCTTAGAATTGTCAGGGCACCTTCCGACAAGCCTAGAATGATAGCCTGTGTGCCAGTACTACTAATACGCAACCTCGATATACCGAGACTGCGCAATGGCACACGGTCGCAAATTACACACCAAGGTCCAAACGTTATGAAAGCTATTGTTATGACTGATATAGGGAGAAGAGAGAGTATTTTAATTCCACGCCTTCCGATAATGCCGAAGGATTTATCATCTCAGTTCAGAAGGTAACAAATCCCTTTCAATATGTCATTTGCCAGGCTCAGGGCCAGATACTGAAAGTGGCAGATGTACATATGGAAAAACCATATTTTTCGAATGGGCAACTATACATGGCGTGTTCACGTGTGTTCAGCCCACACAACCTCTACATCCGTGTAAATAATGTTATATACAAAAGTATATTAGAATAGATAAACAATTTACATAAGTATCAGCATACATGTACAGTACACTCCTGTCAGCCGTCCAATTAAGTATTATCTCCGTCAGAACTTTTCCTTTCCCCTTTCAAAATGCAACAAAACATTTACATTCGTGAATTAAAAAAAAGATTAATTCAAATTCTTCGCGCACGAAGTCGCGGGTAATAGCTAGTTGAAAAATAAAAATCTTCATCGCGAATCGCGGAGGCAATGGGCTTTTTTTGTTAACTATTTTTAATCTGTAGTCAAAAATAATTAATTTAACGTGATTTCACCTAGCCTATGTCCGTTCTTGGGTTTGAAGCTA
Source organism: Araneus ventricosus (assembly GCA_013235015.1). NCBI lineage: Eukaryota > Metazoa > Arthropoda > Arachnida > Araneae > Araneidae > Araneus > Araneus ventricosus. The sequence goes on from BGPR01027694.1 coordinate 975, forward strand.
CAACTCTGCCAATTTTCATCCAAATCGGTTTGGTAGTTTTTTCGTGAAAGCTTAACAAACAGACAGACAGACAGACAGACACACTTTCGCATTTATTATATTATTAAGGATTAAGGATTATATTTATTTATTTATAATTTTCAGAACTTCACCTTTAAAACCGCACGCCTATAAAAACGCATTACTCCTTCTCAGTAACTACTTTTCTTTCTGAGATCTGTGGAACTCCTTCCTATATTTATTTTTCTTCTTACTAATCCTTGATGAAGACTGAGACGGATGAGTTTTGGTCCCGGAGGCGTAATTAGAGGGCTCACCATACTTATGCCTCAGGACTCGTGAGACGTGCCGGAAATTGGAGTCGGAGCCTTACCTAGGAATGAATGTCCATTATGTCTGTTACCTTTATTATTCGAACTGCTATTTTCTAGTCTGTTAGGGATTTATCTTCATTCCTTTCTGTGACTTTTCAAAGGTGAGTGTTGTAAATAGTGGCGGTTCGTCAATTCAAAAACTGAAGTGATACAGAAGGTAAACCATGAAGGAGTGTTTGTTTGGATCTTTCTGCTTTTTCGCAAGTAATTTTCTTCAATTGTTTTTATTTAGTTTGTGAAAATAAATCCCTAACTGTTTCGTCGTAATTGTTGCGGAATGAGAAATAATATTATCTATTTTACCTAACTTCTGCGGAGATGGAAGTTTCATTTGCTAATGGTCCCAACCCATATCAGCAGCTCTTTTTTCAGAGTCCAAATCAGCACTTGAAAGGCACAAATGAACTCTTGAATTCCCCATCCAGATAGAGACCGAAGTTCACTTTCTCTTCACGTTGGAAATGAGTGATTAACTTCGATTTGATTCCCGGTGTTGTTTCTGAGTGCAGTTTTTTCTAACGTCGCTTTATTCTCAGTATATGTCAGATATATGAAAGAAATAGATATCATAGAAGTTAAACGAGCGACCAACCAGACCGCTCAGAGTTGTTTGAGTGGCCATTTCTAGTGGTTGTCTTACCATTAAGTATATGAGCCAAAAACTCTGTGCCAACTAAAAGTTCGAAGCCCGATTCTACTGAAGATCGACCGATCTGGCGAAATCGATTAGTAACAGTGACCATTCTAGGATTGCAGGTGGTACCTGACGCAATACTGTTTGACAGGAGCCAACATGTCGGGGAAAGGACAATGCTTCACTTGGTCAAGGAAACCATCCCCGCTGCAGGTGTTGCCTAACACGGGCGTTGATTGACAGAATCACCAACATGTCTAGGAGTGGACAATGAAGTATTTTTAGGAGAATACAAAAAGTGAACTTTTGACAGATTGGGGTCGAAAAATCGGCCTTTGTGGAAGTGGCAATAGCCCAGGATGAATGCTGGTCGGCGATTTTTGAAGCTTTGTGAAATGAGATGCCGTTTGACTGGTGATCAGACCTTTAGCGATAGATAAAAATGTGGTCTTGGGTTTTTAGAAGGAGATCGTTTTTTGCTTCTCTGAGGACAGGAACCAGAGTGATCTCGTGAGGATTTTCGGATCCGGACTTGCATTTCTCCCAAGTGAGGTTGCGATTTGGTGTTATGCGGACAGATCTGGAACTCGGGCCTGATCTTGCGAAAGTTCACTTGAACTTCGGGAAAAGGATTGGACTTTCCAAAGTATTGCAGTATTTTTTTTATTTGCGGACTGACCTCGGGCCTGGTCTTGCGGAAGTTCACTTGAACTTCGTAAACAGTACTGAATTTTCCAGCAAAATGAAGAGTTAGTTTTTCTCAAGAATTATTGAAGAGACATCTCAAGCAAGTTTACCTTTAACTGTTTCAAACCCGGTGCTGTTACGGACAAACATTGATCTTGATTCTCACCCAGAGTGCATTACCTCCCCTCGAGTGTTTTCCATATAATTCCTTGTGTATATAGCTATATTAGTCAAGATTAAGGAATATTGTAATTTTTAATAATGTGATTGAGCTGTAAATAAACTTTTGAAAGATAACGATTTGTCTGCATTTATCTTCATCTGATCAGCGGCCGTCGGTCGTGACGTTACACCGTGTATGTGAGACTATTGCACGTTAAATAAGGGCGTCAAACGTACTGCCGCTGATGTGGTGCGGAAGTTTGAAGAAGGGGCGCCAGCTCAGGTGTTATCCTCATCATCTGGCCACGGTTTAAAATTACGATGTCCATCCCAATATAGACCTCTTGACGTTAATATAACAAACTTTTTATAATATTGCTGTTCTAACCGTTTCTATATAACGAAGCGAGCGAAACTTCGATTATAAAATTCCAAGTTTATAAAGATGAAACAAATAAAATTAAATATGGACTAGTTTCCTGTTTCGTTTATTTGAGGTAACATAGAACTTCCGCTATACCGACTGACTGCCAGTGTAAAGTTTCTTCAATGGGAATCTTCGAAATTTCAACACTCTATTTGAAGATGTTAATTAATGTTTGAATTAGAGATTTTTAATGTTACGACATAAGGATACTTTGAAAAAATTAAATTAGATATTCCTATTACTGTAGCTCTCATTATTATTTGTTAATAATAAAAGTGCTTTAAAATTTAGAAAAAGATTACATCATCGCCTTCATTATTTAAATCAAAAATATTTATTTGGTTATTTACAAAAGAAACTTTGCTTAGGTTTACATGAAATTTGAAGAACTGGTGTTTCAAGCTTGAAATCTAAAATCATTTACAGTCATTCACATTACGTGAAGTCTGTGATTTGAGAAGAAAACAACTCAAAATAATTAACAAAACCGCCTTAGCTCAGTATTTGAAATATGAGACTGAAACCTGAAAACAGTTTCGTTACACGAACGAAACTGTTCTGTGTAACGAACGGACAATGGTCCGTTTTCAGGTGTGGTCGTTGTTTCACATAGCGAATAGTGTCCACTCATTTGTGATTGTGAAGACTCGTGAGCTCTTTTTACACTTTAATTCAGTCATTTTGCTACTGAATTACAAAAAGCTGAATACAGTATCATCCATGATAATCACGTGAGTATATAAGACGATTTATTTTCCTTTATAAGCAGTATTTATCGAATTACAACATTGTAATGTCAAGTATATATTAAGCCTAAGATTTCCACTCGCTTCTTAACATTCGACGTTCTTTATTCACTGTGGAGTGCTGACACCCACGGTTTAACGATTCAAATCATTTGGTTGAGTATTATTTATATAAGAAATTTTTGTTTATCGTATATTTCTTTCACATTTCATGAAAAAAATTCTTTTGTTCTCTCGCATTTTGGTGTCCAAATTTTTGTTTAATCGTGGGTATTCGCGGACAGTATTTTATTTTTTAAATGATTGAAAAGAAAACAAGGGCATCTAAATGTTACGAAACAATAATATTATTTTTTTGATAAATATGACCTTAACAAAATATAAGTAAATTGTATGTATATATATATATATTATATAATTAAAACTTAAACATGAAACACACTGCATCACAAGAAAAAGGCTAAATCAGCCTATACACAATTTCTTATCACAGTTTCAAATTTTCCTATACATAATTTCAAACTGTCCAATACACAATTTCTTGAATTTTTCAAGAAATTGTGTATTAAAATAAAAAATTATTATTAAAATAAAAATAATTTAATAAAGAAAAGAAGTAAAAATGAAAAGAATATAGGAAACCACAAATTAAAACGATACCAAACAACAAATCAAAAATAAACAAACATCACAGTTGCAGCTAGTAAACAGGCACGAGTATTTACCAAAAAATAGTTAGAACATAGAAAAAATGACACATTCATAAAAGACATTTAATATATATATTGTTCAAAACCACATATATTTGGATTGCCTTTTTTCAATAGTTTTGATAGCAATAGAATTCTTTTACATGTTAACATCTAAATGTTTAAACTTACCTTCTGCTCTTAGTATCTATAGTATTTTCAATTTTTTAGATTTTATTTTAGATTTGGTTATTTTGTTTAATTAATGATTTTTAGTTTATGAATTGCATTTTGATACGCCTTGTTTACTTTGTTTTTGTATGTTCATATATAACAAGTTATATTTTGGTTTATATATATATATATATATATATATATATATATATAAATAAATCCCAATTCTCCTCTATCATTTTCATTCTATTTAAATTACATTTTCCATCTCTTGTTCTAGAATATTTTTAACAATCAATTTCATACCTTTTTCTTGATTGGCTGTTCTGCAAAAGTTCTTTAATGGAGCTTCTGTTTCTTTTTAAGTAAGTGTCTCTGATATCTTGCCATGCATCACATACACAGTTCCTTCATCTTTTCCGCAGAAGCACCAGGGACTCTTGCTCAAGAATCTGTTCTGATAGGTTTTAAATGCTCCGTGGCCAGTGATGATCTGATTTAGGTAAAAATCACCTAACACTCTTTTTTCGTCAACCTTGTCAAATAATTTTTTAACCTGTTTACCTCTACTTGAATGATCCAAAAAAATTTGCCAGTTTTGCCTACCATTTTTTCTCATTTCCGTTCTCCTCTGTTGTTTGTCTTGCAAAAATAAAAATCGATTTCTTGTTTTTCAGTGGCTTTCTTAGCAAAGTAATCGGCTCTTTCATTTCCTTTGTTATCAGCATGAGGCAAAGCAGAACGTTACTGTTAGTATCTTGAAAACTATTTTTAATGTTCAGAATAAATTTCCAATTTTCTTCTAAAGACTCTATTGAAACTAAGGCTGATCTTGAATCCGAAATAATATTGGCTTTAGCTATTTGCCGTCGTTTAGAATAATTAACTTCTTCTCTGATTGCTACCATTTCGGCGATAAATACTGTTGTTTCGTTATTTAATATCCATATTTCATGTTCTTTTTCATTTCCATCTTCAAAAACGACCATTGCACAGCCAACTTTGTTATTAATCTTTGAACCGTCTGTAAAAACGTTTATTCCAACATAACTTGGTTCATTAAAAGTTCTCCAAGGTATGGAGGTGATTTTCCATGAACTCACTTCTGTAGCATAATCAAAGTTGAAAGAGATTCCAATTTTTCCTAAATTTTTAATCTCTTGCTGTTGCTGCCAAATTTCGTTCTCTTCTTTGATCTTCATGTCGATTGGTGGGCAACCTCTCAAAAGATTCATTACAAACGTAGAAACTGTTTTGTATGTTTTAGATCTTTGGAAGAGTCCCTTTCTTTGGATTTGAAATAATTTCTCTCTCATTGCCACATTTTCTTTAAACCAGATTTCTTTTCCATAAAAGATCATTCTTTCAATAACTCTCAAATAAATCTCCTTAATAACTTCTGGCTTTAGACCCCAGGTAGATTTTGAAATTCTGCAGATTCTTAGTTATTTTTTCTTTAAACTTATTAAGATGAGGCATCCATGAAAAATTTGGATCAAAAGTCAAGCCTAAATATTTTAATTCTTTTGTGCACTGAATCCGTTTTTATAAAAGCTTTATTGTAGAAAAAGGGAATTAAATGTTCTAGAGTATAACCGATTTTGTACGAAAGACACCTTAGAGCTCAGAATAGAAGCATGAAATCAGCTTTTGTTTGGTGACGATTTCCAAAACCTTGTGGTCACGAAGAACAAAAGAATTGAGGCCTTACCTGTCATAAGCGTATTTATCCTTTTTAATGCCACGAAGAACATCTGGAAAATCAAATACTAAATAAAATACTGGGCCGATCAACCTGTTATTGAAATAATCCACCAGAGATTAACTGACCATTGTAATTGATGTTGGACTTCGACATTCAGAATTTTCTATCACCCAGTAATGGGTGTTCTACCTCTGAAGCAAGTCTTCACGAGAAAATCATGCCTCATTTCTTCATACCATCTTTGAAAGGTTGGTTGACATTAATATGCTATTTGTGTGAATTCAAATTTTCAAACACGAGGAATAATCTGCGAATCACCCAAATGTTTGGCATGGCAGTAAAACTCCAAAATGAACTCAAAACAATAAATGACAGTTACTCAATTATGATTCGAGAAAGCAGTTTTAGGAAGGACCTACCATAGTCTCCACAGAGCGGCGCTTTGATCTATCGAATCAAACTTGGGAGTCTGGAATGAAACTTAATCGCAATCTGTGTAGGCGAAACGACGTGCACGTGGTTAATCCATAGGACTTTCTTCCAGATATTTGACTCGAACACGAAGATCGAATCGCTTTTGAAGTTATGACGCCTCTTGGACTTCAACACAATTTAATTTGATAGTTCTAAAATTTATATAGAAAAGATTTTTTTTTAAAGTGGTAAAGAAGTTGTTAGAAAAAATTCTTTTGTTGATTCAGCGAATTCCGATGAATCTGGAATAGATGTTAAAAAGTATGGTTAACTTTGGAGCGGAATTTTCAATCGTAGAGTGACGCAAATGTAGAGGGGGCTCGTTTATTAGTAAGATGACAAACCGTCCTCCTTTAGGGAGGACAGTCCTACTTTTGTTTGATCTGTCCTCCCTCGAAAAGTGTCCTCCTAAATGTCCTCTTTTTCAACATTTAAATTAGAAGATATAGATTTAAATTCTGAAAAATTAGTTAAATGGGAAAATAAACACTATGAAACTGATGGTGGAAATATTCAGCCATTTCAAAAATGAACATATTTCATGTGAAAATTTATTCTTTTTCAATTTTCTTTCTATTGCCCTGGAATGAATGTAGCAGTTAGAAGGATATTTTCACTTAATAATTATTTTTTGATATGTGAGAAATCGAGATTTAAAGGTGATACTCTAGTGCAAAATTCAATATGAGGGATATTGAATTAAAAACTTGTTCGGGTATTTCTAATATATTGTTAGAAGATGATACATTAACAAAAAATATTCATTCTATGGAAAAGTACTCATTTAAATAATAATTAATAGGCAAGTAATCATAATTCCAATTTAAAACGTTACAAATGGTTTTACTATGCATTTATCATATTATACTGTATTCTGTATTTGTTTCGATGAACAAAATGTTTCTTTTATTTATGATATTTCTTCCTTCAATTTATTTGTGTCTTCCTTTTCATTGGAAAAAAGTTGGTCACCTTATTATTAGGGCTGCACCATCCCCCGAAATTATTTTTAAAACTACTAATTTCGTTTCTATTTTCATTTGCTTACTTTTAGTCCTGTCAACGAAGGAAAAATAGGAAAAAAGGTGTAGTTTTGAAATTTGGCACAGTTGTTGGGAGCAGTGCCCTAAACGACATACAAAAAGTCCCCGCCGGTGGGGGGTTCGCGGGGGTTTAAAGGGGGCATTTTCAGGGGTTTTTTTTTTTTTAAATATCTCGAAAACTATGAGTTCTAGCGAGAAACACTTAGCTACAAAATTAAACTACATAAAATTTCCTAAAAAAAAAAGTCCTACTTTTTTGTAGCGATAATGGTTTAGAAGATACAGGGTGATTTAAAAGTGGATATTTCTAAAATTCCTTATTGCAATGGTAAAATCAATTACAAGTGTTGAATCAACAACCCTCAGAGAAACCTCATGCCTATATAATAATTATACAAGAGTAGTATTGTATGTATCGAAAGTAGTGGTGGTGTCACCGCAGGGGAAGGGGCGACAACCCTATTTAATGAACAATCGTGCTCCCTGCCTCCCTTTACGTCCGTTCCCCTCCCGAGATCCGTTCTACTCAGTCTATTACTTCTGTTAACGCTCCAAATGAGTGTATTTAGATAGTATAATCTAAATCTACATATCTATGCTGAGTTTAACATAAAAACTCTCAACCAGTCTGCCACAGTTCAACATGAACATTTTCTTGCCAATGGGAGGAATAAGATCAGACTTATTCAATTACTAACACAGAAAATGGCTGCTAAAGGAATTGAAACGAGAAACTTTACAGGAGATGTTGATACTTAAATTGTGAGAAGTGGGTTAGAGAAAGCAACTTCTCATGCCATTTTTTCTATAACAGGGCAAGACGTAGACCTAGTCGTGTTACTGATTGCTTTGGCACCACAGGAAAATAATAATTATTTTATGAAGCCTGGCAATGGAAAAGTCGAAGCTAAATTATTTTCTACAAGAAAGCTCCAAAAAGAACTTTCTTTCCCCAAACCATCCTCCCTCTCCATGCATTCAGTGGCTGCGACATAACATCCGCTATTTATCGAGAAAAGCAAAGCACTACAGTTAAATTGTTCAAAAATCAACTGAGCCAGATGGAAATCATCTCTGACCTCTTTTATAACCCCTCATCAACACCAGATGCTGTCTCACAAGCCGATGAGAAGATGTTCCTAGCTATATACAAAGCCACTGCTAATGGACATAATTTGAGTAACAATAGTTATGCAGCATTTCTCAAATCATCAACCAAGATCAAAGTTGATCTCTCCTCAATTCCTCCAAACCAAAAGAGCGGTGGAGCAACACTCGTTTAGCAATGCAATGTATTTATGTTTATAGCAACTGCCATGGTAACTATACTAATGGGGCCCCTGAAGAACAGGAGAAGTTCTAACTTGATGAAAGAGTAGAAAAATGCGATGAAATTTGATATATATATATATACTAGGGGCGCTCATAAAATAAGTTACACTTAAATGATGTAGATCAAAAAACACTTTATTGAGAATTGCGCTACAATTCAATATGACACACATACACCAAACCTTTTCTCTACATAATCTCCCAGTCTCTGCAGACATTTGTCGGAATGTTGCACTAATCGTTCAATACCCTGACGATAGAAAATCGCTCTTTGGTCGTATAGCCAGCTTAGAACAGTTGTCTGAACCTGGTCATCGCTGGAAAATTTCCGTCCACTTAAATGTTCTTTGAACTTGCAGAACACCTGAAAGTCGCAGGACGGACTGCCAACAGATATTTCCAAATCCTGTGCAGTGTATGCGACGCTCATTCTGCCATTGCTGAGAATAATGTCTGACACCCGCTGCACCATGTCTGATGTGCTTGCTCACCGTTGTTGGTCTTCCTTGTCTTTCCGCATCGCTTAAGTCTGTTCGACCGTCTTCGAAATGCTGGCACCGTTTCACAATGGCTGGACGTGACATTGCATGCGACCCTGGCCTATACACTGCCGATATCTCACTATGAATCTCTGTTCTCATGAAACGTTTGCCCACAAAAACGTACTGTTCCGCGTACTTCAACGTAGGAATAAGTTTCCAGAGGCGCACTATTTTTTTCTCGTACTACGCATCAACGATTGCCACTATCCGAATGAAACTGCTACCATTGGAAGCAGTGGAACTCAATTATCGTCGGCTCAAGCTTCGCTCTTGTTTCGTCATGCTGCCATCCGTGGGGGAACAAGTGTAACTTACTTTTTGAACGTCTGTTATGTATATATGTAGTAATTTAACACTTTCCTAATTTTAAAAATCTCTACTCAAAATTTAATTCGTAAAATTATTTCTACTTAAGCTCTAGAACACAATTAACTGTCACTTTAACTGGCTGAAATCCAGTTTCAACCGCTCTAACGGTCGGGAATTCCCCTCTTTTACAATACTACTTAATCTCGCTGCGATGGTGCAACTTCCTCTTTTCAAAATCATGTAACCTTTATATCAGACGCCCGTTTCGGCGTGGCTTGTTTCTTTGTAGCCGGTGACTGCGCTTTGCATCTATATTTTAAATCATGGCTTGATATTATTCTAAATTCTACCATAATCAGCTGAAACATATGAATCAAATAACGAAACTGTTCATCTTTCGTCAACGGCTGCTGTCTTTGGAATCACACTTCTATACCTCACAGAAACCATGATGTTATATATATATATATATAACATCATGCTACTATCTATGGCGTCTATCTATTACAGATACACTGTAACAGATAGACGCCATTTTGAAATGAAAACTTTCTTTCTTAAAAATAAAGCTAACATTTTCAATCACTTGCTGAAACTATGTACTTTTTCATACCGCTATATATTCTATATTCATCCTTCGAAAGATATGTAGGAATATTTTTGTAGGAAATTTAATGCACTTTAATTTTACAACTAAGCTTTTTTTCGCTAAAACTCATAGTTCGAGATATTAAGGAAAAACTGAGAAATACCCCCTTTGAACCCCCTATACCCCCACCTGCGGGGACTTTTAGCATGTTGTTTAGGGCACTACCTCCAACCCTGTGCAAAATTTCAAAACTACACCTTTTTTGAAATTTACAATTCGTTGACTGGATTACAAGTAGAAGGAAACATGTAAAGGGGAATGAATGTAAGGGAAGAACTGGAGCACATCTGTTCATTAAATAGTTTTGTCACCCTCCCCATCAGAAACATACAATACTACCCTTGTATAATTATTATATAGGCATGAGGTTCTTCTGAGGGTTTTTGATTCAGCACTTTAAAGTGATTCTACCATTGCAATAAGGATTTTAGAAATATTCACTTTTAAATCCCCCTGTATCTTCTACACTATTGATGCTACAAAAAAAGCGGGGACTTTTTTGTAGGAAATTTCATGTAGTTTAATTTTGTAATTATGGAGAGTTTGGGTAGAGAGATACGCGAAACATTGATGCAGTTCTCAAATTTTGATGATTGGTATGGCTCAAGATGTTCATATCCCCTCATATATATGCCACTGTAACCCTTGCACACAGTAACTTTTTCGACCATATTAAGCCAAAAGCTAATTTATAAATGAATCAAGCCGCTAATCTTCTAGTCAAAGTAAATTTTACTCTACGTACGTGTTATGCGATGTCTTTCACTAATTACGTTTTCCTGCCTGGGAATCTATTCCAAATGTAGGAAATAACATTTATTTTTCAGAACTATATTAAGTTTTAAGGTTTTTTAGCGTTGATTTTGGGTGACCGCTTGCTTTAAATAAAAAAGTCTCTTATGGCAGATTGATTTTGTTGATTCCAGGTCACATTGATATACATCTTCTGTGTGTATCAATGCGTCTTAACAGCAATTACTTTGCAAAATCGTCTTTAGAAATGGAAAAAACTTAAAAATGAACTATCTGAGAAGTCACACAATTAAGTATCTGCTTTAAACAATAAAAACAGTTTTAATTTCATTGCAAAAATGAAAAGTATTGTTGTGACTTAGGTTTAAAATATTTTTTCTACGAATTTATTGAAATTGGAAAAAAAATGTACTGAAACTTAATTAATATCAACGAAAAGATAATTTTTTGTATTTTCAGTTGGTATGGAAATTATTTCTGTGTTATATTATTTTCGTAAGTGATCAAGGAAGAACGCGAAAATTTCCCTTAATTTTTAATCAATTAAAATTTTCAAAAACGGCTTCGAGGCTCACAATCCCACCTTCCAAAGTATTTTTAGACACACACAGATTCTCCTTTATTATTTATAGAGATAAATTATTTTTTTTGAGGCGTTATTGTTTCATTTTTCCAGTCTCATTAAAAATTTTGAATTTTGATTAAAATAAAAGTTTGTTACTTTGTTAAACTTTGAAACCTTGATTTGGAATATAAAGTTTATTGATGAAACAACTTTTATTTTCATCCCAGACCTATTAACCATCATTATTTTCGATATTTCCGTGTGTATCAATGTATCCGTTGTATGAAGCAGATTGATACAAACCCATTTTTTGGAAAAAAGTGTAATAAATATTTTATTACATCATTTATGACCGAAACTCGACTGAAATCCTATATTAGATTAGCAAATGCATAAATATAGTGTATTAGTTCTAATTATTTCCATTGGTAAAATCATTTTTTAGCTTTCCAAAAAAAAGTGTTTCAATGTCCCCGTGTTCCCCCTAAACATTATCACGTAAATAAAAGCGAAAGTGGCAATTCTGTTTTGATGTTTAATGTCCAAAGAAAGCTTTTTTTTTTTTATCATAACTGTAACGATGGTAAAAATCACGTGACTGAAAGGTTTGATGATGTATGATGTTGGTTTGAATTTCAATTCAGTAACAAAAATCATTGCTATGAATCTTGCTTAAGGGTCTTTAAAAATTATTAAAATAAAGAAAAAAATTATATGGATATCAAATTGGTATCGGTGAAATGATAATTTCTTAAATTTTAAAGTGGTGTAAAAACAGTTTTTGTACAGTAATATAATAGAGACGTTAAAATTTCGATGAATTTTTAATTAGTTCAAGTTGTGAAAAACTTATTCGTATTGAGCCTCTATCCACGAAGTAACTTCATGCCAAATTTGGTAGCACCAAGTCCAACGGTCTGCCTTGTAAAGCGTTTGGAACGAATTTTGCATCATTCATAGCGCATGGCGGAATTTACAAACATAAGCATTATAGTGTCAAAATGAATTTTTATCACAATCAAATGGATCTATATCAAAATGAACGTCGGTTTAAGGTTTTGAATTGTAGCTTCCTTTTCTTACCTTTAATTGTATATTCAGAGCATTTTCTTCTCCAATTTTTGTATTTTTATAAAAATACTTCGTATTCAAATAAAAATGTTTTCACCAGTAGAAAAGAAGAATTATTTTGCTTTTTATGTCCCGTAAACATAATCGAAGCTGTTGACTAATAATTTTCAAAGTGACAAAAAAATTATCTTCGAAAATTGGATCAGTGAAATTAATTAAATCTTGAGCTAATAATTATTTAATAAATGAGTCGAGTAAGTTCGTTTATTCCAATATTACTAATCGATATTTTCTGGCAACATCGCTTTGACAGGACTAATTAAATTCGGTGTCTCCTTTTCCTCGGCGATTAACGAGACCCCTTCGGAAAATGTGTCGCCATCTATTGGTGGGAGGGAAATTTAGTAAAGTTAAGACCAATTTGATACTCTTTCATATCTCGATGTTTTATATATAATACTTTAAAATGTATAAGTAATATACTTGGACGAAGTATAGTTGTAGTCCTCAAAAATTTCGTTCTCGATATTTTAGTGAATTTCGTCGCTTAGATTTCGCTGATTCTTTAGAAACCAATTTTTGGAATTTCGTCTGTTAGTGCATGAACACGATAATTTAAAATCACAACGAGTTGGATGGTTGAAATTTGTCATGTACAGGCCTGCCGAAAGAGGGGGCCCCGCCCCCCCCCCCCCCCCCCCCCCCCCCCCCCCCACCGGCATGAGATAAAGAAAAATATTTTTTTCTAATTTTCAAGAGCGTTTATTTTTCTCCGTGACAAATGGGGCCCGGCATGAATTAAGCTATATCCTTACATTTTTTTTATGAAAACAATTCTCATTGTATTAATCGAAATTACGGATATGGCTAAAAGTCATATATTTGCAACAATACTTGTCGTTACAATCATATTTCGCAAAGGGGTCGTTCAGGCAGAAGTCGTCACTAAATCCACAAAAACCTTCTGTCGAACTACTGCAGTCAATTAGAATTTTCAGTTCAGTGGCAAATCCAGGGGGGTATGGAACTGGAGCCCCCCAGAGCTAAGCCAGAATCCTGATTCTATTTAAAATCACTATAACTGTTTGTTCTTAATTTTCCTTTTTAAAAAAATAAGAAGAACGTGACAACATAGCTTTCTGGCTTTAGAGGCTCGAAACTTTTCCTACTTTTCTAGTCATACCATTTGAACTTGTAGCGTTGGCGCGGTGGAAGACATTTTTTGTCTAGTTATTTCATCATGTTTTTTATTAAATTATCGAAAGTATTGTTTTGTTTTTCATGATTCTTTTTGTCAGGTGAGTAAAGTCTGTAAAGTTAAAGTGTTTTGGTTTGCATGAGCCATGAGATTTGACATTCGTCACGATGATGCAAAATTTTTATGACCTCAGCACCCCTCCCCCCGACCCAAATCCTGGATTCGCCACTGTTTCAATTATTCATTTTGTGATCGAAACCTGTTATCTAAACAGCAGTAAATGAACTGTAGGAGCTAGAAATTTGTCCCAGATAGCAATTTTAGTTTGCAGCAAGCTTGCCACAAATTTGTCATGACAAGAGAGCAAGTTTGCGACAAATTTGTCGTGACAAGAGTGCAAGCTTGCAGCAAGTTAACGAAAGCTCCGAAGTCACCATGAAACGAACTTGCAGCAAGTTTGCCGTGTCAAACTCATTGCAAATTATAGCAAAAACAGAACACGAACACAACTCGGGATAGAAATCGCGACCTCCCGGTTCCGAAGCGGAGACGCTACCACTGAGCCAGTTGAACTCTGTGAGTAGAAGATAGATTTCGCTAATACATCGTTCGATTCGATTCGTATACGATTTATTTTTAACTATTTTCTGGATTTCATTAATTTTTTGAGTTGAGAATATGATTTGAAGTCAAAGAGAGAGCGATTTTCGCTAATAACTACTTTTTGCTAGTAGAATAAATTATGAAATTAGAGTTAAAAGTAATTACTTTAAAATGGGACAAAATGTCTAGTTATTATTGTTCAACAAACACTGACTGTTTTTTAGATTTAATTTTGTTTATAAACGTTAAAATTTCAACATTAAGAAAAAGGCGACATAGTTTTCTTTAAAGTGAGAGTGATATATTTAGTAAAAAGATGGAAAATGTTTCAAAAAATTTTTTTATAAAAAAGTTATTTTTTTCACAAATTATCATTGATTTATTGAATTAATAAAAAAGAATTACGGTCTAGGAGATGCTATTAAAAATAATGTTTTTTAAAACAGAGACAAAGATAATTATCTCGTTATTGTGCTATCTTTGCAGGAAGCTTGTTTTGCACAATTGCAGCAAGTTTGATTTGCAAAGAGGTGGCGCTACTTGTCACATCGAACTTGCTACAAGTTCGATTCAAGTTTCACGCGTCAAATTTTGCCATGACAAGTCAAAATCAAACTTGCTGCAAACTTACGTGCTATCTGGGGTAAAACTAATGTACTACTAATGGTGGTCCGTGAGAACAGGAAACGATCGGAAGTTCCCACCCCCAACTATTTACTAGTACATTTACACAATATGGAGCGTTTTGTGCTTTGTAATGTTGTAATATAATATATAAATAACATCGTTGTTCAGACAGGGATCACTAAGTGTACAAAAACCTTTTGACGAACTACTGCAGTCAATTAGAATTTTCAATTAATTAATTCGTGATAGAAACCTATTATTTAAATATCAGTAAGTCAATAGTAGGAGTTAGAAATCTGGAAAATGATTTTTGCTATTTCTCATAACGACTCAAAATTAATTAAGTTTAAATTGATCTCATCTCGAAACTAGAGTTTTGGACTCCGTGATTTTTGCTTGAACGACATCGATATAGCAGCCTGCTTCTGCATGCAGGATTTGCAAAGAGAATGAGTTTGGAGATGTTACTGCACTGACAAGAAATGGATTCTGATAGCTGGAGCATTGTAGCAAAATAATTTGGACTTTTCTTCATTCTAGAATTCTTAAACGCCAGTTAAGGTGTGAAGAGGCAGCCCGGGATGCTATTGAACTTAACAAAGGTGTTTCCTCAATGAAGTTTAGTTTAATTACATTAATGTCCCGTTTTGAAGCTACACGAAGATTATTTTGGGAAGGACCTCGTAACGTAGTCGGATGGCGAGGGAGACACATGAACCACCGCCACCTCTACAAACTTCCACATCACACCTGTGGAAGAATGTTCTACCATTTGTCGATTTAGTGTTCACGGAACCCGCACATACGGCTGTTCTTCCCTAGAGTCGAGTTTCGAACCTACGACCATCTGGCCACAAACCCGAAATTCTGCCACGATGCCGTTTCCGCTGAGGAACTCACCGAAAACTCAAGTTTCAACCGAAGAACTCACAAGAAACGCAAGTTTCAGTCGAGGAACTCACAAGGAACCCAAGTTTCAGCCGAGGAAGAGGATAACGAAAAAAATGAAAGAACAGTGATTTGCGTTCTGGAAAATCAATGGAAATCATAATATTCATTACACATACATAACTGTGATATCTCTAGTCCATTTATTGTAATAGAAGAGCAATCAAAATTGTCATCAATAAACACAGAATTTGTTTCTTATTTTAGTTTGGCTAATATAAGTCGTTTCTGTCTGATAAAAACTTATGAGATTATCGTCGGAAAATATCAAAGTCACGAAATTAAAAATAAATAATGACAAATCGTCAGTAGTATAAGACAATTTTGGATTCTTTTAGAGTATTTTTATGGATGGCAATACAGGGCGACTAATTGCAAAAAAAAATTAGACAACAACATTATTGATCGTAATTATTATACATGACGTCGTTACTCAAAATAATACGATGAAGATAGAAGAGAACAAACCCAATTTTTGACGCTACAGTTAGCTCGCACGCACTTTTATTTTTTAAAAAAATATATTTACTTTTGTAGCCCATACCATCTTAGAAGTTGTGTTATTTCTTTTGTGTTTAGCCACTGATGCTTATACTAATTGACACCTGTCAAGAACAATCAATAATTCCCTGTTTTTCTCCTCAAATAAATAGCACGCCATGGTTATTCTAGCTCCCATAATCGTCCGGAATCTGTACGCCGCAGTTCCTGTGCAGAGAGAAGAAATGGATGTTTCTAGGATATATATCGGAGCTCCACTTTATCCGCTTGCCATTTCTGTCGATAAAGATTCCTCACAAGTGATTTATTATATGATACGGTCGGATAAGGAATGAATAAAATCCCATTGTGCATGTAGGCCTCTGTTGACTTCTATCACATAAAAGTGTAATAGGGGCAGTGGCGAATCCAGGGGGTTGGTATGGGACTGCAGTCCCCCACAGCCAAACCAGAACTCTTGATTTTTTTTAAACACCTGTTTGTTCTTAATCTCCTTTTTTCCTTTAAAAAAAATTGGCAGCATTACTTTCTAGCTTTGACGGGCTCGAAAATTTTCCCGCTTTTGTATCATCTCACTCGTACTTGTAGCGCTGACGAAGTCGAAAACATTTTTTGGTTAGTTATTTCATTAATTTGTATTGTATTTTTATTAAATTATCGAAAATAATAATTAGTATGCGATTACTTTGCAATTCTTACTGTTAGGCGAGTAGAATCTGTAAAATTAAAGTGTTTTCATTTACATAAGGATAGAAAAAAGATATCTAAAAAAGACAAAACAACAATAATAGAAGCAATTGATTTGGTGCTCGCAAGTGCTGCATGATTCATTAAAAAATTACGAAGTACAAAGATATAAATACAAATTAAGGGAAGTTTTTTCTGAGATAGAGGTAAAGAGATACCTTTCAAAGGTCATGGGAAGTATACTTCCCACCTAATTCATCAATTTTTAAACTTACAAGGTAGGCTATTTTGAAGTTCTCAACGAATTTTTCGATGAAAGGAAATCCTAGTTGTTCCAATTTCTTATCTCAAACCATAACAAAGTGTCTTGACTTTTTAATTAAATATTAATTAATAAAATTAGTTAATAAATAATAATGTCATCCAATAAACTAAATGAATTAATTTTCTTAAATTAACCTCAACCCCAAAGTTATTTTATTAAACCATTACTAGAAAAAAAATGGCCCTTGAAAGGGTTAACAAAAAACGAATGAAAAAGAATTTGGTGGATGATGTCATAAGAGGTCTTCATCCATGCAAATTCAAAATTATAATAGATTTTCTGTGGAGGGAAAACGACTTTAGGGTCTAAAATTTTGAATTTTCCTCTAAGGCCTGAACCTATTCCGGAAACAAATTGGAAAGAAAAACATATATCTACAAAGAAAGAAATTCAAAACAGCCCCTTACACATAGTTTGGAAAAAAGGCTTAAAACTTCTTACCTCTATTGTTGTGGAATGGAAGGAAAACGAAGCTCAGAAGTGAATTTTGTTTGTAGGTGTGCGCTCCTATCTCCATCTAGTGAGGTATACACTAACTAAAAACCAATTATTTTTTTGTTATTCTTCATAAAGTTTTTATATGGTTTTTTTTATGTTTTTTAGTATTTTAAAAAATTTTATTGTTTTTTTGCATTTTATAATTGTTATTTTCATTTTTTTTATTTTTATAATTCAGAAAAATTTGCAGGAGAGCCTTTACTAAAATGTCAGAAGGTTTATAGCTACTTCCTGTGCAATGGAGAATTTGAGAAATAAAAAAATAATTAAATAAATAAATTAAATTAAAACCTAAGAGATTAAAAATGCTTTAATTTTTAATTTAAAGAAATATACAGGGTGGCCGTTTAACTTTAAATTTAAATTGTCAATGACTTTGAATGGTTGTTGCAATTATTTTTTATTCTTTTGATTTGAGAGTGGACGGTATTTTTTATGACTTTTAGGTTGAGATTAGTTTGATAATGACAAAGAGAAATAGCCCTAAAATTGATGTCATTTTTTTGTCAAAGGCACCAACCGAAATTCCTGAATCTATAATTTTAATTACTAGATCTAGTAATTAAAATTTTAGATTCAGGAATTTCGGTTGGCTAGAAAACTCGTCCATTGATTGAAAGCGAAAACTGGAAATTCGGATGACTCTGAAATTTAACGGAACGAAGAATTATACTATTAATCTCTAGCAAGTTCAAAGAATTTCCCAACAATTTGAAAACGAAATAGCTCAAATGTGAGCATTCATCATCCTGTCAAACTGAATAAGCTAAGAAAATGAAATACTGCAACTATGGTGGGGTAGTCAGGGCATCGTACCTTGATGATATCAAGGTACGATGCCCTGACAAGCAACGCAAATTCAAAGTTTTGATTAGTTGCGTCGGATTTCCTTATAAAAAATTTATAGTTAACCCTTTGCTGACAGGTACGGCGTATAATGTGCGCCACAGTTCACCGATCTCGAGATTGAGGTGTAGGAAATCCAGTTAACGAAGAGGATAGAGGCTGAAATTCAGACACAAATGTGTATATTAGTCATCTATTCAAACCCCTAATCTTATTACACTATGAGAAACAAAGCTTTATATAATTAAATAAGCACAGAGTTGAAAAAAATTGGATGGCGTATAAAGTGCGCCAACCTGATCTGAGTGTTCTAAAAAGTTACCTGCACGCAAAAGGTTACGTTATATTAACGTCCCGTTTTGAAGCAACACGAAGGGTATTTTCAGACGACTTAATTCTGTATCGCGGTCAGATTGCGAGGATGACACCTGGACTTGCACCCCCTCTCCAAACTTCCGCACCACACAAGCGGGAGGAAGTTCGGCCACTACTTATGATTTAACGTGCATTCAGGCCTCATACGCAGTGGATCTTCATTGGAATCAGATTTCGATCCTGGAGCCCTCCGCCCCCTGAAGCTGAGACCTTCCTTCTAGGCCACATTGGTCCTCAAATATATAGGGCGAGTTTCAATAATTTTGGATCATTCGTGTGAAAAGTTTGTATATCCTTCTTTAACTTTTTCCCCACGCGTTTTTCTTTTCGGCTACAAGATTATTCCGCAACTGCATCGTCCACTAAAATGCTTTTGTGAATTTAAGTGCACATAATAAGGTCAATGAACATTTCATTAATGATACACAAAAAGAAATTTAATAAAACGTTTTTATTTGAAAAAACTCTAGAGCTTCCAATGCATCCAAGATCACCGCCGAAGAAACTACCTCCGTGAAATTAGAAAGTTTCTTAAAGGAATGTCTAGAATGACGAATCGTTAGCGAATGGTTTCGCACTGAATAAAGTATTTAAAATGAA
>BGPR01027695.1:0-11389 GCA_013235015.1 Araneus ventricosus
GGCTAACAGGGTTCGAGCAATATCAATTCAAGACATGCAAATGAACTTCCTCAATAAAGATACTTAAAATTGGATAAATACTTAAAAAGTGTGGAAATTATGCTGCTTAGAATAAAGATAAACTATTTATTTTAAGAAACATGGCATAACTATGTGGTCTAAAACAGACTTTTCGAAAATGAAAAATATTCTTGAAAATTTAAACCTGTCAGAAAATTTTAAAAAGACAGAGAGGACTTTCATAGATGAATGCACTTATGGGAAGGATACAGAGGCATTTTATTTTTTTTTGTTCATGAACTTTCGTTTTCTAAAGATGTTCGAACCTGGCACTGGAGTTTTGTATTTAACTGCACGTACGAAGTTCAAACACTCTAGAACAAGCCCCATCCTGCCTTCCAAGACTAGTAAGTTTCGTTGGAGATGATTTCGACAAATAAGGAGATCCTCATATGCTTGAAAGGACTTCCTTAAGGAGGACTCTCATAAATTTATGTGATACACAGAGGATACGGAGGCATTTCGACATTTAACACATAACATTACCTATCTAGGATTGCAATATTCAAACTTAGGACAATAGATTTATCTTTAACTAGATGTCCCAAGTCCAAACACTAGATCAAGCTTCATTCTGCTTTCTACATCCAATAATTCTTGTCCATGATGAGTACTGAGCAACATTTCTGTAAATAAATTTAGCAAGCAATTATTTTGTTTTCGAAATCAAGTTCAGTCATTCCTCTTTAAGGCAGCAGAAAATGTTCTGTAAATTGATTAATATTCTAAAACTTCGCTTATTAAATTTACATTACACATCTTGAACTTCTGATTGGAATCATCATCAAAGATATACACTTAAGCTAATATTAATTTAATAATAAATAAATCTACGAATATGTTATACATAATAAAAAGGACTTTGTCATGGAAATGAAACATCTACATTATCTCAAAACTCTATTCTTTTTTCTAAAATTAGACACTGTTTTAACACTGTCATATTTACTTTACTAATTTTTTAAGAATCTAAATTTTCAAATCTTTATCTACATATAAGTAAAGTTGATAAATTTTAAGAATGATTATAATCATTCCAGTTAAGGATAAAAAACTCTTTCATACATCCGACAAGTCTAATTTGTTTATTCAAACATACAGCTATGAATAAAACTACAAAGTCGGTTGAAAAGTCGCCAAATCCCGAAAACTACTGCGATTTCAAAGTTAGCAATTTTTCAACGACTAAAATTAAAGCTACCGAATCATGACCCAAATAAATTTGTAAAAAGCCCTCATATATTGTGGATTATGTAAAAATTATCACAATCAGTGGATGGCGGCTTTGAAAAAGTATGAAGTAGTTTGCTCATTACATCATTTGTAAGAATAAATTAACTATAAAAGCATTTCTTTCCGATTCTAGAAAGAAATACAAGTTTTGTAGATAAAGAATTGTTATATTTTTGTGTGTGTTTAGTACTATGCCGTGAAGACTGCATTCCCCCCTTGAAGAAAGAAGGGTAAAACAACATGTAAAGAAAAGAAGACTATTCCGAACTAATAGTATAAAAGTAAAAATGCCTGTGCTGTATAAAGTGTAAATATTTCTTTCATTTTATATGTTTTGTTTTTCTTTTTTTCTTAAATAAAATTAGCGTGTCTTGCCCATCAAATCGTTCATGACCGGTCTGGTCACGGGTACGAGGGTAAGAGACGACTTTCTGGTCTGTACAAGTCGAATAATAAGAAATGCCCTGTATGGAAATCCCAAAGTTGTGTACAAGAAGTTGAAGGGAAAACTCTGAAGGCCGTAGCACACTTGTTTATATTTCGTCACCAAGGGAGTGGAAGTATTCGATGGGCGGTTTCTCCTTCAATGTGTCCTTGACCGAAGGGGGGTTGGACTCCACTTCTTTACGATCTGACAACCCCCAAAGAAGGGATGACAGTTGCAATGTGTAATTGCCTTTTAGGCGATGCAAATAGGTTTTTATTTTTCGTTTATATTTCGCAAAGAAACAGACCCAAAGAATTGCACATCTCTGTATAAAAAGCTATAATTGACAGAAAAAATTTAAACGAAAACATACATATTTTAATAGATTTTAAAATTAATATGAAGTTAATATTAAATTTGCTATTGCCATAATTTCATCAACTATGTTATCATTAATTCTCTCTGTAATTATCAAATGCAATTATTTGCAACTGATTTGATATTAACCAATAAGATGCATTCCTACACCTTAAACAAACTCTTTTTTAGTAATTTACAATATGATTAGGTCATTTTTCCTGAACATGCGCGACTTGCAAGAAAATTAAATGCATGAAAATGTATCAAGTACTCGCAAGTGTTGTAATCTTTCATCGTCACACTGTCAGAAATAACTATTAATTCTAAAATTAATTATATTTAGGGTTTAAGAGGCCCTTAGAGGTAAGTTCAGCCCTTTAAAAATAAAAAAAAATTTTATGCAACTGTATACATTATGTATAGAGGAGACCAGGGTACAATGGACCATTTTTGTAAATTTCGAATGTTTATTCTCAAAGAACTGTTTTTTTTGTTTGTTTTTGGCTTGAAAAAAATGCATACGTATTCTCTGCATATTAAGATTTATATTACATTCTAAATTTATTAATTATCTATACTTTTTTTAGTATTTATTTTTAAGTAACAAGTGACAAAGTGGACCATTGTAGGGTATATAAAATAAATTGAAAAAAATGTGTAAATGTAGTACATTTTTGAATAGCATAAAACATAGAATACATCGTATTTGTTTATTCATGGCTTCAATGCATACTTATAATGCAAGATTAATGAATATTAAACTTGGCAAATTGCACACCAAAAGATTTCTGCGTCACTGAAACTCTGTTTTTTTGTGAAAATGTAGCTTCTGGAAGACTCATCATAATATCTTGAACATTTACAAAAGATTGGTTATCTATGGAAATACTTTTATGGGACAGTACTAGCCTCTTTTTTAATAAATTTTATAACGTTTAAGACTTAATTTATGTATAATAACCAGAGATACAATCTAATAGGCGCATTAATTTGTTCCAAAAATCATACTATTTAATTTAATTTTTGCTTAATATAGCTATAATATAAGAACTAGAAATTTACTCAATGTTTATAAAATATAAACAAGAAAAAATATCAAATAAATAATGTAAAACTTTGACACCAAATTGATTGAAAAGTAAGAAATTTGTTATTCAGTTATTTTATATGCAATGAAAAACTTGCTATAAAGAAGGAAAATGTAATAAAATACATACTGAATGAAAATGCTTTATTTTTGCTTAATATTAAGTGAAATGCCTGTTATATATTATGATAATTATGTGGCCAAAACTGGTACAAATTAAGATATATTATTTAAAAATTCATAACTCAAAATATAATATTTTTCCAGAGGAAGATTTTATTAATTAACAGGCAATAAAAGTTACTAAAGAATACTGTCAGAACGACTTTAAAAAAACTTAAACCAGCCATCCACTGTGAAAATTCCAATTCAAATTTTCTCTTAATGTGGCAAAAACTGGATCATCTACCTTATTTCAATAAAAAAATTAAGATGTTAACACGCTTCTGTGTACCCGAAAATCGCGCCTAAGTTTTCAGTGATGTCACTGGCGAGTCGAACCTGATTGGTTCAGTTATTCACGCCCATGAACTTGCATGGATGTTTTTTGTTCTGTTCGAAAGTTCCCATCTTCGCTTTGAGGGCTAATAAAACCGGTTCAAACGCCCTAGAAGCGGTTTTGCTCTCCCTTGGTGACGAAATATAAGCTAGTGTGCTACGGCCCTAAGCGGGCTAATGATTCACGTTTAAATTTTGCATGGAAAATTTAACCGCTGGCATCCAATGGAATGATGTGGTGTTGTCGGAAGAATAAAAGTTTAATTTAAATGGGCCAGACGGATATAAGTTTTACTGCTGTGATCTGCATACAGAACACCAATTTTTTTCAAAATGCCAATTCCTAGAGAGATTTGCCATGGTTTGTGCCGCATTAGCAGCCTGCGGTGCAATTGAAATTGTTTTTGTCGAAAACAAAATGATATTAGTGTTATATCAGGACATGTTGGCGGATAGTTTGCTGCCGGTTGTTCTTTTGATTACATCAAGAGATTGGGCATTTCAACAAGACAATACATATGTGCTGGATGAAGTCGAACTAGGTAAAATCTTTTCAATTGCAAACTTGGAGTCCCGACCTAAATCGAATTGAAAACCTTTCGAGAATTCTGCCTAGAGATGTTTACAAGAAGTGGCGACAGTCCGAAACAAAATGTCTAAAAACCACAATTAAAAGTTGTTGGAACAAAATTGAGCCGGATATCTGTCAGGCTCTGTCTGGTTCTATGAATTAACTATTAATACATAGTAATAGAAATAAAGCTTTCCACATGACTTACTCAAGGATAAAACATATCGATTCTAAAAATTTTCCCAACGACAGTTGTACATGAATTCCTGTAATTTCTTATAAAATATTACATAATATGATTAAACTTAATTGTATTTTTGTTGTAACTTCTTTATATCGTGAAGAATGATCACATTTCTTAGAAATTTGCATTTCTTAAAAATATGATATGTATTTCTAGTCTTATGTCACGTCTTTTGTCGACCCTATACTTTTTTCCACGGCTGTATTGAGGATTTTAGTTTCATCAGATTTATGTTTTAGAAATTGCATACGAATTTAAAATTGAAAAATGTGTTCTCTAAACATGACTGCTTTTGCTGTCGGTACTCACATGGCCGCGAAGATTGAAGATTGGCAAAAGGCAGTTGATGGCAGCTGAAGACAAAAATTAAATTACTTTAATTATGAAACAAATCATTAGAATTATTTTATTTTATTCGAAGCTATTTTCACTTTTTACTGGGGTTATTCTGTACTAAATCTTATGTAATAATACAAAAATGTCACTTTAAAGTTGACAGTAAATTAATTCAGGATATATATGGTATATTATAACAGCATCATACATGACGGAATAAAATGCATCTCATACTTGAACATTAAAAAGATTTTTTCTGAATTTTAATTCTTTTCTTTAATTTAAATCTTTAACTCTACAAAATTAAAGTAAAAGCAGAAAACACTCAGACATTAAAGGCAACATTTATAATTTCCTTCATCGCCATAGTTTTTTCTGTTTCGAAAATTTTCCAATTTTTCTTATTTGATTCGTATAACTATTTAGGAGAGATGATTTTCTTTTTGCATTTTATTGATGAATTCATTTATTTTAAATCTGTATTTGTATGTGAGTAAAAGTTTCAACTCTTTTATCTCATTTACTTGGTGTTTGTGCCCTTTTATAAAACATATTCTAATTTCGAAATCTTGAAAAGATATTCAATTCAGTTTTTAAATTCTATAAGTAATGAGAAAGCTTGACTAATTAGTTTATTAGCGTCGTGGGCATAAATTTATAAATTTGACAAAAAGAAACAACAAACCATCCTTAGATTTGGATATTTTCGAATTTAAAATTTCATGTTAAATAAAAGTAATGATATATCTTCCTTGCCTAACATTTGTTATTGATTTTTCTTATTGCCATCAAATTTTTGGAAGATTGACTTAGCAAGTTCAGTAATACTTGTGTAGAGATAATTAATTTTGACGAGTTCAGACATGCACTGGAAGTGAAAGTGACAAAAATGATTTGAATTTGAAAAGTTGTTGACCTTATTTTTCAGGGCCTTCTTTAAAGAGAACGTCATGAGATCGGAAGGACTATTCTGATCTCGCGTCTTCGAATGTAATGGTTATTGTCTAATCGAGTAGAATTGGAGACACCACTGCATCAAATTTTTTTTCGACGATGGCCTCTTGTTAACAAAAATGTTTTGGAGTATTTTACTAAGCCTCCAAGACGAGCAACCCCAATTAAGAGTTTCGAGTAACATTACAGTTGCAATGAAAGTTCACACCAACCCGAATGAAGGTCCCAGATTTCCTCCTTAACAAGCAGAGAAATTTATTTACAATATAAGATGGTTCACAGATGAAAATCCTTCACATTTAGAGCGAATAAAAATTTTGAATACATTCATAAAAATTGTGAATGTGATCCTAAAATTTTGTATGCAGTTATAAAAATTTGCTGTGCAGTCATAAAGTTTTTATGGAGTCATAAAAATTTTGCATGTAGATTACATTGAAAAGATTGTTTCTTTTATATAATTAAAAAGCAGCAGAAAAAAAGAAACACCTAAAACAAATCGCAGACAAAAGTCAGAGAAAACAGCATTTTGGATCTACCACAGACAAGATTACATTAAATTAGTTAAACAGATGAACTGAAATGCAATAAGAAACGGAAAATGTCAATATATTTTTACAAATAATACAATAAAAAACATAGTAACATTTTAACAGAATCATACATTTCATGAAAAATAACAGCTGAAAAATTCATGAGGACGAAAATCTATAAATATTCATATTGTATATACAAAAGAAAACTTATAGTTGATTTTCTTGCGATTAAATAAATATGATCCTTTTTTATGATAATCTTTACAAGTAATAAAAATCAGTTGTATCTAAACATTCATTCACAACTTTAGGTAACAAAACTTAAATACATCTATGAAACCGAAAGTTCAATTTTATTCCAGCCCTTAGAATAAAATATCAGTCTATTATAGATGTCTGAAAGTCTTACGTTTGCCAAATAATACACAAGGCCATTATAAGTGGCACTAGAGTGATATTTAAAAAGTTTACAAGTTTCTACAGATCAAAGTTTTACTCACAGAATGTTTATAATTTCAAAACCTTCACAGTTAAAAGGAATACAATTTTTCACAAGTAACAATCACATTATAAAGATGCTAGAGGAAAAAACTTTTGACCCATGCCTTTACCAAATCTTTATGTTAAGTATTCTGTGTCAATAGCAACGATATAAAAATATCCTAAATGTTTAAAATAATACCATACAAAATCAAAATAATATTTTAATAAAGTCTTCCAAAAAAACTCAACCACAAAGAACAAATGTATGAAACTCTATTAACTCATTAAGAAATAAAATTTCATATTCTTAAAATTTTACCGAAATTAACGACAATAATCTTGAGATTACCTTTAGATAACCCTGTTTAGATCATTTATAAAGATATTGTTGTAATTGTATCAAAAATATCGACAAGCTCAACTCTTTAAATAATAATTGTTAACCATTCTCAAAACGTAGCGTATATGTTGAAAATATCTTAACGAAAATTATAACATTAATCCAAATTAGAAAGGAACAGCTAAAATTTTTGACCATATCAAAAATAAAACTGTATATCTTGTGTGAACCACTTATTGGACAGTAAATAACTCTGTCAATTACCTTTCAATGACTTCTTAATACTAAACAAACTACTTATTAGACAATAAAAAACTCTCTTAATTACCTGTATTATACTAAACAAACAAAATTCTCATCTACAATTAAAGATTTAGCTATCCATGAAAAGCTGCAAGCAAACAAGAGTGGCTGGAGCTCTTAAGCAGCCCCTCGCTTATCATCGAGTTAGAGAAGAGAGAAAGAGTAAAGTAGAAGATGAGGGAGGATAAAAGAAAGGGGACCAGATCATAGGTACCTCGTTCAGAATCCCGTCGCACCTAAAGAAGATGCGCCCATGAGGGGATTTTGTGAAATATTTCTTTAAACTTTCTCATTTGATATTAAATATTTTATCCTATAGATTAATTTAATATAATTTTACAACAATAATATATAAACTCTGAATTACAAAGAAGCTTGAATTGTGAGTATTTTGTACAAATACTGACTTTCTTTAAGAAAATTCTAATTGGAAAGGATTTGCTCTTTTATTTGCAGGCAATAATTTTAAAAAGAGATCTTTTATGCTTCCCTTTAAACATAAATTTACACTTCCTGTTTTATTCCTGATTATATATGAAAAGCAATACTCTTAAGAATGTAATTTATTCTTTAGCATAATATATTTCACATCTGGAAAAAAACTATTATTTCGTAGCTGAATTAAATTTGTTCAATTTATTTAAAAGAATATTATGCTAATAAATAAATAAAATTAACCGAAACTTCATGTTACATATCATCAAAAAATTAACAATGACTGGGTTATTATAGTTCAAGTTCACCTATTCTGATGACCCTTGAGCCTGTTCTATAGCTCCAAACGAAACAAAGTGCTTCTAGTATGTAGTACAAGTGATGTGATCTGTGTGAGAACTGAAAAAAAACTTTGATTTAAAAAAAAAATCGTCAAATTGGCTTTGTGCCATTATCTGCTTTATTTATTAAGGTAGCAAGACCGAATATTTCATTTGTTTATTTATTATTTTTAGTTTAACTAGAAATGCTGACGAAATTCAGTTTTGTACGTAAAGTGCTTTTTCTTTGAAAATACCCTTTTTATATAAGTTTTGTTTCAGTTTTTACATAAAGCATTCCTAGTAATATATCTTAGAGAAATTTTAGTGAAAAATCCTTTCATAAAAACGGCATTTTGAAAGAAAAAGCCCTTTAAGTTCTGAATTGAATTTTGGCAGTGTTTCTAATTAAACAACAACAAAAGAAAACCCTCAAATGAACTGTTGAATTTTCATTCAGTGATAAAAAAAATCTAAAAAAATCGCTTTATAGAATGACACAGCGCCACTTTTAGCAAAATTTTAAATATTTTTTTCCCTGGTTTTACAGAGCGCATCATTTGTTCGAAATAATGGTGAAATATTTTTTCGTTTGCAGCCGTAGTACCGGCTCTAAGTACTTCTTAAGAGGTAAAACTTGATTATAA
This sequence comes from Araneus ventricosus, assembly GCA_013235015.1. Taxonomy (NCBI): domain Eukaryota; kingdom Metazoa; phylum Arthropoda; class Arachnida; order Araneae; family Araneidae; genus Araneus; species Araneus ventricosus. The sequence goes on from BGPR01027695.1 coordinate 8,835, forward strand.
CAATTCTGTATAAATATATTGCCTCCTTTATTATTAGATGAGTTGATTCATGTTTTTTCTACATATAAATTTGATAAGCCATATTTGAATTCATTAGCTAATTTTGTATAGTTTTATGAACGTCCCATTTTTAAGCAACACGAAGGCTATTTTGTTTGGACCTCGTAGTTTTGGACAGCTGTCAGATGACGAGGATTACACCTAAGCTGACACACCCCTTTTAAACTTCCGAGCCAAACTAGCGGGAAGGCAGTTGGCCACTGCATGTGATTTAGCGTGGAGCAGGCCCCCTACACGGCGGAACTTCAGTGAATTTTAGTTTCGAGCCTGGAACCCTTCGGCCCCGAGGCCGAGACCTTACCACTAGGCCTTCACAATTTTGTAAGTATTATTTTCATGCGAAAAGTAAAGAAAATTAAACTGCGATTCGTAATTATTTGGTAGGAAATTTCAAGAGCCGTAGACTATTATGTTCTCAAACTATACAAATAAAATGTAAAATAGAAATGAGTTGCAATAAATGTGTCTTTATTAATTATAAGGACCTTACACAAATTTTGTCCATTTTATTTAGTTGAAAATAACCGACATTTTTTAAATGATACAGAATTAGAGTAAAGATAAAGAATTTTTATTAAAATTAAGCCTCTTCAACAGCCTTGGCCAGTATGTAAAGCAACAATACATTCTACAACCGAAAACATTTATCGGAATCATCTATTCGTTGGGCTAAATTTATGTTTTCGCCAGAATAGAAATGTTGCTTTGAAAGGCCGTGCTGTGGATGCTAGAATAAGTGGTAATTTAAAGACTAGCATCTAGTAAATACAGAAGATGAGCTAACACGCTACTAACTAGATTCCAAGCCTCCCTTAACATGTTCGGAATGCATCTACATCTCTGCCAATAATTAAATATGTTGTCCATAACCATATGGAAATATATAATTTAACATAAAGTTTTATATTTCAAAAAAATTTAAGCCGAAAAATCACTTCTACAGTAATTGCTATGCCTGCACCAGGAAGCTGTAATGTGTAAAAATCATATTTTTTGAAGATTTGTATTTTTAATTCTAAAGAATTTAAAAATAACACTATTACAAATTAATTTCTCGTTAGCCATAACAGAAAAGAAATGAGATCTTAAGATGCTACATGATATCATAGTCGATGTGAAGACGAATTTATAGAGGAAATGTTACTTACCATGTCTGCACTGATGTCTTATTTAAATTCAATATTTCTCTGTTTTAAAATTTTACCTCGAAGCCTCTGGTTTTAAAATTGCTAAAAGAATTTTTTGTACTATCTTGAGGGCAGCTACTCTACAACAAATGAAAAATCCTGCCCTTGATTTCCTAGGCTCTATTTCGTCTTGGATTTCCTTCGTTTTAAATTCTCACTCCTGTTCAATCAGATATCATGGTAACTGAAGCAACTTTCTCAGACGCTGCTTGGTTCTTTCTTCAGCTCCTGTTTTCTGACAGCACACGCAATAAACGAATGAATCTCGTATCGGATGGTGTAATTTCAGAAGGAACTTTAAAAATTGATTTTAGTGTACGTTTAACATTCATTACTCACAAAAATTGAATAGAAATTGTATCAAATGTAATTGTGATGATGTTCAAAGTAACTTAGCAGGTTACTTTTCCTGATATCCTTACAGACAGTCCTTATATGTGGCAATTTTTGATTTGAAGTGCCTATATGTAAGAACGGAGACAAAATCTTGTTCGAAACTCAAAGTACAGCTACTTCCCAAAAAATTTTTAAATTTCTACTTTGAATGCTTTGTGCGTGAATGCCGGGTGGGGGCGGAGTTCCGCCTTTTCATAAAGCCACAAGAGAATAAATGTAATCTCATATCTATAAACATTTGAGTTGAATAATACTTAAATGTGAAGTAACAATTCAATAAACAAACATATAAATGTCCATTTGAAAACTCTCAAAAAAATACTCACTGATGTGGTATGAAAGCCAGGATAGGGTTTGCTGGCCTAATTCTCATTCTCGTCATTTGACTACAGTTCTAAGTATATGATCTCATTATATCATGTATAAGAAAAAAACCCCTTTATTATCTTAAATAGCTTCTTTGGACACAGAATTATCCTTTCTTCAGGATTTTTATACAAAAATTTTAGACAATAAACAAGTAATTTTTTCTGAGAAAGTAATTCGCTTTAAAATTAATAGGGTATATATTTATTTTGTTTCGAGCACAACAGATAAAATCACATATTAAAAGTTACTATAAAGGGCAAGAATAAAGTAGCCTACCATGTCTGGGCTTTTGTTGTATTTATATTCTTTTGTTGCTAAAATTTGATACGTAGTCTCCTAAGACTGAAAAAAAAAATTTCAAAAATCAATGCACAGTTACTCCGCAGCGAATTAGATATTCCGAATTCTCTTGTTTTTTGCTGTTTCTCTATTTAATCATCTTTTGTGGCTAAAATTTGCTTCGAAGTCTCTGCACCCAAGATTTTGAAGAAAAAAATATTTTTCGAAAGTCATTACACAGCTACTCCGCAACAAATTACAAAC
>BGPR01027696.1:0-20518 GCA_013235015.1 Araneus ventricosus
TCAAAGAATATCAATACCTTTCTCGATAAATTTAAATCCATTTCATACATTATTTGCTATCTGAATGAAACACAGACTTTCTAGAAAGTTCAGCAACAAAATCTTCGCAAAATTCGTTTAAACGCCAAACTCAAATCATTCATTAAAACGAAATTTAGCTTAACGGCAGCAAACGAAACCAACAAAGGATTAGCTTAAGATGAAAGCGCACTTCAAAATCTTGGAGAACCGCAATCTAATAGGCATCGCATTAACATGAATTCTAAAGTCCCTTCCTTCAAGTGTCCTTTGATTAGCCGCAATTTGTTTGAAGTGCACTCCGTGAACTTCAATCAACTTTAGATAAAACACATTGTTTATTATTTGGTGCCATCAACTTTCAAGAACATTTCAAAACCGAAAAGGGAAGAGATAGCTGGATCTTCGGTGAGTTGAAAGGATCGTCGGGAATTGAAATTTCGTCATGAAACGGCGGGACGTTTCGTGGAGTGGGAAAAATAATGGGGAACGGGCTTTGATCTCGACGCCCCGAGTCGAATGCCCTGTTTGTGCGAGAGCGTAGCATAAATGGGGCATTTACATTTTGGAATGGAAACAAACGGCTTTTTAAATGGGACTTTTGATGCGAAAAAATGATAACAAATGGTATGCACAGCTGATTGATTATTTATCTCGTCAATGATTCTTAATTTACATCATTATATTTGTTTATTTATGTAGTCAATGTTTAATTTACATGATTGCATTTGATTATTTCATTTATTTAAAGATTGGTTAACTTTTTTTCTAACCAGTACAAAAAGCGAAAAAGTTACTATCTTTTTATCTCTCATGTGCCCCATGTACTAATTGCAATTACTACATAGAATATAGAAATAAAAGATAAATATAGCTAAATAAATTTATTTGGTATTATTATATTACAATGTTTCCTAAAATTAAGATGGTTTACTGGTTGATTTTTGCATAAGAATACTGAGAAAACTCCACAGAATCAAGGGCTTTCAGTGTTTTCAAGGGCCACGTGTACGTGTCTGTCATGCCACTAAGGGTGGGAACCACAGTTTAAAAAAGCCCTCCATGGTCCTTTTCCTTTCAGCATAGTGTTAAAAAAACCTCCCTGTCCTTTTCCTTTCAGCATAGTGTTAAAAAAACCCTCCCTGGTCCTTTTCCTTTCAACATAGTGTTAAAAAAACCCTACCTGGTCCTTTTCCTTTCAGCATAGTGTTAAAATATCGTCTATCGTTTGAAGTCGAAGCTGAAAACTGTAAAAAATGATTTTGTTTTTGATTTGTTTGTATTAGTTAAATACGTCCATACCTTGCATCCATTGTCTTTATTTTATGTAGCAATGTCTTCAACCAAAGAAGCAATAAAAAAAAGTTTCTTCATTCAATAAAGATGAACGCATTAGATGTTAAAGACATTTTTATTTTAAGATTTTATTGTGCAATTATTGTATCCAATGTACCGTATACTCTTTGTTTGTTTTAATTATTTACTTTTATTAACTTATTATTTGAAAAATTTAAAACATATAAAAATTATAACTATTATCACTTTATTTGTTAAAACTTCTTATAGTAAATTTATTTATTAGGCATTTTATGTTTGTGAAAATTGTTAAATACTAAATAAAGATATTGTCATTTTTAGGTTAAAAATTATATTAATTTTCAAACCCAGTTTTTCTTAATTCAAGTTTTTGGAAAAATTGAATTTTTATTGTGATCCCACCAGTTTCGAATTAACCGAGTTTCATTGTACCATTAATTAATTCAAGGTTTCAAATTTGAAATCTAGATTCAGCATTCGTGTTTAAAACTGAGTTAATTTTATTTGACAACAAAACTTTTAAAGACGAAAGTTTGATCACCCCCATCTCCAATAATATGTTACCATGGCAATCGTATGATGGTTTTTGTGCGATTATGCGTTAACTCTTTTTCGTATTGCTTTCAACCTCTTGGTCTATGTATAAAATATATGAGAAAGAAAGAAAAAACGGAAGTTCAAGTTAGAACAACTGATGTATTAAGTTACACTTCCTTTACATTATCCACGGAAATCCAGTGTCTACAACTCAAAGAAGGTTCAACCACAGATGTAAGGCGAGATTGTTTCTTGAAAGGCTGAAAAAAGCAAACCATAATCTTCCGTTTCATCGTTTTAACAAACTGCTTTTGGGCAAAAAGCAAAATAAAAAGCCGCAGGCAGTTACAAAAGGTGTATTCAACTGCGCTACCAAATCATCACAAAAGGTGTCTTCAAGCGTGTTAGAGTAATAGCTTTTCCACCTTATAACAAAGTGCTTTCGGAACACACGCAGCACGTATGGACATTCATTCTTTGAAAAGGTAAACAATGGGAATTTTACATTAATGGATATGTGAGACGTCTTAGCGTAATTGGCAGTGGGAAAAAAAAGCATTTTCTGCGTAACTATAGCTGATTATTGTATCTCTGGTTATTTAATCACTTTGAAGTAAGTTTGTCTAGTTACCTAACTAAATTAACGACATCTACAGAGTTTAACGCATTAATCATCGAACCAAAGGAATGGATAGTTCATTTAGATATTGGTTATTGCCAAATTCTTAAGAATCATTTATAATTTATTACTCATTTGTTGTAGTAGTTCTTGCTAAGAAGCTTTCGGAGTTAAACAAGTACAAATTTTTAACAAAAACTTTATTCTAAAGGTGAATAATAAACTTTAACCAGCGGAAATGGTCTCCCCTAAACTTTCTCGTATACTTCTCGAAAAAGGTGCTGTTTCCCCTCCCCCCGCGTGGATAAAAAAATTCGAACCTATTGTAACCCAGGATCCAATGACTATCAGAAAATATTTAGGTAAAAAATCAAATTCGTAGAGATGCGTTCCGATTAAATGAATACCGATTTTTACTCTTTCTTCGCTCAAGGACAATCCTTCCGCGCGCACAGATTGCTACCAAGTACGCATGCGCATGGAGAATCGGATGAAAAAAAGCGCCAAGCAGGAGTAAATAAATATCTTGCACAGAAGATTGCGTTCAATACGCATGCGCGTGGAGATAGCGGACTCGTTGGAGATGCGCTTATACAGACCGACAGACAGTCAACCTTTTGACGGATTGATAAAAATTTGATACCGACCTAAATTCAGGCCGATGAAACTGTGTACCAAATTTTATCCAACTAGCTATTCAAGTTTTTGAGTTATAGTGTTCACATGACTTCGGACATACAGACAGATAGACTTCCCGTTGACGGATTTTGTCCAAAATTTGATAGAAGCCTACAAATTATGTTTAAAGACCACATACCAAATTTCATTCCCGTAGCTCTAATAGTTTTCGAGTGATCGTGTTCACAGACAGACATAATTCCAAAATTGTGTTTTTCGGACTCAGGGAGGTCTAAAATGTGGAGATTCGTCAAAATCTCGAGTTCGAATTTTTTGACGATTACAATACTTTTTCTTTGTATACTTCGTATACGAGAAAGTAAAAATGAGTCGCATAAAATAAAAACAGTATCAAAAACTATAAGAATGATAATCCTTTTCTTCAATTCAGAATCTTTTGTTTGTATATATGAACCCAACCGAACGCATTAGAAAATTTAAATAGAAAATCTTCGAGTCTGGATGTAAATAATGTCTTGTTGTTCAAGCCAAGCCAAAGTATTTAGTCTCCCATAGAAATAAAAATTAACCATTAAAAATATCGACGTAACAGAAAAAAGAAAGGCGCAGTTCGGGTCCTCGCCGTATATTTTTCGTGAAAACGTCGGGATAAAATCATAAACAAGTGTTTCGTATTAATATGCAATTTAATTATCGATATCTTTAATTTAATATTTATTTTACAGAATAGATAAATCAAAAGCTACTACAGACCCTTATTATAAGCGATAAACTTGTTAAAAAAACTTGTAAGATCTACTTAAAATATATTTAAAAATTTATTAAAATTGGAGAACAACACGGATATAAAATTGATATCACTGAAAAGCTATTTTTTAAATTTTAAATTAGTGCAAGGATGGTTTTTGTACGGTATATGCTCCAAAGTTATTGAGGGAAACGTAAAAATTTCAATGAATCCTTTGATTTATTAAAAATCTAATAAAAATTTTGAAACGCCCTATCTTAGTAAGTAAAATTCGTAAAACATATCGTCGGTGTTATACGAAACTGTCGTATGCGAAAACCACCCTCAGCTTTGATGTAATAGATAGGACCATTAGTGACATATGTCATTTTGTCACAAAACACAACGATTTGAGAGTAGATGTAATTAACCAATGCAAGTGTTTGAATCAATAAAAAGTTTTGTCAAGTTTGACATACGACATTTTGATATAACAATGCGATATCAACTATGGAAGAATAATTAATAATACATCCATTTTGAGAAAATGTTCGTTTCTTATATTTCATGAGCAAAAATCCCTGCATAAAAGCCTTTAAAAAAATACTTCCTCTGAAGAATTATCAAAATTGCCGGGAGCAGAGGAAAGGCACACACAAAAGAAGAAACATTCTTACATTTCCTGATTCTTTATTAAAAAGATCGCGTTCCTTTGAGCCGCACTGCAGAAAGCTGCGAAGACTTCTCACATAAAGGAAACTCTCGCAATCGCTTCGGTGCACTAATTTAGGCCCCGCGACCTGTTAATATTCTTTTGTACGACAACCATAAATATTTCAGAAGGTCCTTTCTCTCTCGAGCTGATTTTTCTCACCAACAAAGGGATGGAGATAAAAAAAGAAAGAAGGAAAGAACGCCAAGAGCCCGAGGACTGATAATATTTTTAAGTGCTTGCGTCTCTGAGTTGTTTTTTTTTTGTTCTTGTTCGAGGGCAGACTGGTTCGATTACGACCCGTCTGATATAAAAAGGGTAGCTGGAAAAACTTATTTGCCATTAAAGCGGCGTCTTTATGACCTAATAAATTAGCCCCGGGTTTATTTTCGATAAGGGGAGAGTTTGTCTACTCCAAAGTTTTTCGTCGACAGTCAAGTTCTGAAAAGAGTTTCAGCAATCTGACGGCTCTATTAAAATACTTCGGATTTCCACTAAGTCTGAAAGAGCATTTCGTATTTGAAGTTAATGAAGGGTTCAAGCGTCTAGTTCATTGGATTTAACTTGTTCAGAACTTTATTTGAATAAACTTCTTAATCCTATACTGCACGATAGTTTTATTTTTTAATATAAATTAGCCCCGGGTTTATTTTCGATAAGGAGAGAGTTTGTCTACTCCAAAGTTTTTCGTCGACAGTCAAATTTTGAAAAGAGTTTCAGCAATCTGACGGCTCTATGTATGCAATATAAAGATTTCATCGTTCTGCAAAAAAGTACACGGTTGAAAATTAATGACAGTCACCACGAAGCGCCCCCCCCCCCCTCAGCACGAGACACCGGGAAGACGCACGTGGTATTGAGTCTGCAATAGGAGAACCTTAAATATCTCCCCTCCTTCTAAAGTCAATGGCAACTGAATTAGACTAGTTTAGTTATATTAACGTCCTGTTTTGAAGCAACATGGGGACTATTTTGGGACGCACCTCATAAGTTTGAACCACAGCCAGATGACGAGGACGACACCTGAGCTGACAGACCCTGTCCAAACTTCCACACCACACCAGATTGAGGATATTTGATCCACTACATACGATTTAAAATGCAACAGGCCCACATACGCGGCGGATCTTCAGTAAAATCGGGTTTCGAGACCTTATAATTAAGTCACTGTGGCCTCCAATGGCAACCAAAATGGACACTACAGGCAGTAGCGGCGATTGGGAGTAATAAGTGGTGGACATTTATAGACAACTAAAAGTACCCTGGAACAACAATTCTCAACCTGTGAGGCTCGCCCCCTGGGGGGCGTGATAACATTTAATGGGGGGTGAGAGCATATCGAAAAGAAAATATTACCAGAAGAATTTATTAATTTACTGAAAGGAAAGTAAAACAAAATACATTCTGACATAATAAGAAATAAAATACACATTTACACTGATATAATACACTTATAAATAGGACTGTATCAGTACTGCACATTGTATTTAATATTTAACTTAAATATTAAATACACTGTGCAGTACTAAATACTAAATTAATCAATACTAAATTAAAAACAAGTTTAATAATTATTAGTGACTCTCTTGGGCCTGACTTGCATAACAAAGTTTTTGGAAGGAAGGTTTACTAATAGAAAAAGACACTTTGAGTTCTTTTTCTATATTTAGCTGAGACATTGTCTTCAAAGCAGCCGCCGAAGAAAATCCAGTTTTGCAAAGGTAGGATATTGAAAATGGTAATAGTATAAGAAATGCTCTTGTTCCCAGCGCAATCCTCTGCCCAAAATTCGAATTGAGATTTATTACTAAATTGTCGTTTGATTTCGCCATGAAGTCTATGAAGATTTTTTTTAGTATTTTAGAGACCTTCGGGAGTATTTTGAAATGGATCCCCAACACACTTGTAACTTGCTACTAGGTTGTCATCAGAAAGAAAATACTTGTTTAAAATTCTTGCCTGCATGGCTAAATGATGAGGGGGGGCGATGAAAATTGCGTCGCAAATACTGAAACGTTGAGAAACACTGACCTGGAGTATAGGGGGTAGACAAAAAAATTTAAAAATTTAGCCATCGAATTAGCTAACTTTTCCGAACACTGTTGCTTCCTTATAAATCTCAGTTTTCTGCAGCTAAGATGAAATGAAAATTTAATTTTTTTCCTTAAAAAGTGCGGGGCAAATCGACTAGCTCTCGTCACTTGCAACTGGATCCGTTAACCTCGAGTGGAATCGAGTTAATCAGTGGGGAAGTTTGCAAAAAGCCACAGTTTTTTTCGAGGTATGTCGTCATTAGTCCATATTCGAGTGGCATTCGGCAGTCTGACGCCTCAAATCTGATATTTCCACCGAGTTCGTCACTTCGAATTAATATCAGGATTATGAAGTTAAATCCGACAGAGACAGCGGGATTTTATTGAGTTTCGTTGTTTGAAAACATAATTTAATTTGACTTCTCTGAAGTTTCAGCAATCTGAAATAATTCAAGCTCCCAGACTGTCAGATTAGACGGGATTTGTTGAAAATTCTTTTTGGGAGTTTTCAGGTTTTCAAAAAAGATGCTGACTCATACAATCCATTTGTTTTAGTTGTGGCATTTTTGAACTTTTCCCATTCGCGAATCGCTTTAGATGGAAAAACTTTCATGACACCATGTTTGCCAAAAGAATTCGGCGGCGCCCGCTGAAGTTTGGAAAAGAAATTTCAAAATTCCTGCTAAAATAGTTATCTAATGAAGTTTAATGGTTTCTTTTTAAATCACGGTGATTTTCTTGACAATTTTTTCTGAGAAATGCAGAAGAATCTCACAGATGAAAGTCGTGTAAGATTTTCGACGACCCCAGTAATATATTAGGCGACGACAATTGGGGATCCATTTTTTAAGTCCTTTTTCGTTGAATAGTCGATATAGAGAATTATTTTTAATGTGTTAAAAAAGTAAACACGATTAAATCCCATTTATCACTTTTTTCCTTTTCAAAAAGTTTTAATCTATTGTAGAACTATATGAAATATAACTGACATGACTGCGCATTTCAGAAATTAAAAAGAAAATGTATAGCACTCCATAATTTAATTGGAATTCTTTTATTATATGAAAAAAATGTGTTGTTACTAATATATTTAGGCTGAAATTTTCCCCTCAAAAAGGAGAATTTCAATCGTAAATGCCAGTTTCACAGAAAATTAAAATCAGGGAGCCGTGGAAAAAACAGCAAAAAATGCCATTAATGGTCTGTTTAGGAAAAAAAGTCTTGTTTACATTAAAAGCTAAACTAAACGAAATAAATGAAGCAAGGAGAAGAATTTGATGACAAAATAGTGTCAGCAGTAAAGCATTTCATTGTTGAAAATAAACTCTGCAGAACTTTGTTATTCTAAGACCTGATAGCACGAATTTCTGCAACCCACCTAGGCATTATAAAGTGATCACTGAATAAACTCGGTTAGCAAAGGTAATAATTTTCACGCTTCGATTATTAATAAATAAATTATCGTTAATCATTATAGCTAATATTTGCTTGTAATAAGAATATTACCACAGACCTATTATTATTATTATCATTTTACGATACATATTCAAGTAGATGATGAATATAATAAAGGTAAAATTTCTTCAAACCTATTCCCTCTGTATGAGAAGATTGACCAAAATTGGCAAATTTTTTTTATGGAACATATTATAACGAGTTTATTATATTTAATCTTACATATATGTGTGCGGTATCATTGTTTTCAGAATTTCCGACTTTAAAACTGCTGGAACTTCCATCGTTTATATTTTGGCAAATACCCCCCTTATAATAATCATCGATTACGTTTTTGCTTTGGCCCGCCATCTGTAAGCATTGGTGACTTGGCTGGAGAACATCCCCATCAAAATATTTTTAACTTCATAAAAGCTATTTTTTTTATTACTTGATTTAATTTTATACGAATTTTGCACTTTTCTTTACCGGAATTTTTCGTCCTGTAGCAATGTCTTCTTCCTTTTAGCTGACTTGTTTCTCGTTTCTATCATATTTTAGATTTTAACTTTTGCCTATGACTCTCATTGTACGTTTGGCGTAGCAAGGCCAAGTCTGGCGCCATAAAACTCCAACTAATCAATATGTCAATCAATCAGCTGAAACTTCAAAATTCAACCGCGTTTTAAAATTATAAACTAAGAATAGCGAATTATTTAGAAATTTTATTTTAATTCATTAGAAAATTATTTGCAAATTTTTACTTTGTTAGCCAAATATGAAGAGAGGTAAAAGAACTGGGCCCGGTTCTTCTATGCCACTAGAAGGTTTTTAATTTCTGAAAATAATAATACTAATAAATTAAGATGGATAAATTAATTAACAATAATAAGATAAAAGTGAAGGTGAAAGGTAATTAATGACAGTTCTGGTAAAAAATTGATCACCAGTTCAGTTCAAGAGCCGCTTTCTTGACTTACAGTATCTTCGAGTGTCTTTGAAAATGTCAAATGAATGAAGGAAGTTTTAGATGGTCCACTCTTAGTAAGTGCTCCAATTAAAGTCAAGTTCCCCAAAATCAAACACTAACAACAAAACCAAATATTTAAACACTTATTAGCGAAGTGAAGACAGAGACTAATTAACAGTCAAAAATTTGGAAATTATGAAATAGATGCTTGTCAACTGGGCGTAGTTATGTGATAGGGAACCAACCCCCAAATACTCATTTTGAGATGTAAGTGCTCCAAAAGGCTGTAGCATCATCGCTAGCTGTGTTGTAAACTGCAATTGTATCCAGATCTAATCCGCCCACTTTGGTGATGTCGTCCCTAGACCAATGGCAAGAAAGCTGCTGGACTATTTAACGGCAATGTTCCCACTTGTTCACTCTCTCACTTTTGTTATCATCTCACCGCGCGTCTGGTCATATGATGTAATACAGTAGAGTCTCCCTACAACGAAGTCTCTCTACAGCGAATTTCTCCCTATACCGAAATTTTTAATCGGAATGTTAAATAACATTCAAAATATTCTCCATATACCGAAATGGTTGTCTCCCTATAACGAATTTTTTCAGAGGTTTATCTTTTCGATTTTTGTCATTTTTGAAGAAAGTTGGTAGTTTCTGTGCAACCAATTCGCTCACACGTGCCTGTTTTAGGAACCACTCACTCTTAAAATGTGAAAATTTTTCTGAAAATTTAACATCACGAAATGCAAAGCAATGTAAAATAACGGAATTTTTCAAGTAAAATAAACGTAAGTACATACTAGTACATATTATTCTCTAAATTGGTGAATTGTCTTCACTTTTGAGCATTTTATTTATACAATAAATATTAGTATAATTTTAACAAATGTATAATATATATTACTTCATTTTTAATTGAAAATCATAATTAAATGCATTTGAACTTATCGCACCTAGTGAAAAGTTTGTAACATTTACTTAAATAACTGCAAAAATCTCTAATCTCCGTATAACGAAATTTTCTCTATAACGAATTTTTCAATTGGAACCAAGCGATTTCGTTATAGGGAGACTCCACTGTAGTTTCATTTATGTTTTTAATCTAATTGTTGTTATATTAAATATGTTTTCCTTCTAGAGTCGTCTTCTTATTCTGTGTGTACCTACACTGTGTCGCCATGACGAAACCCTTCTGAAGTAAGAAAGTATGCAAGTTTAGGAAAGCGTGAAGTGCTGAGTTCTTGGTAGCTAGGACACTGCACTCGCTCATCACCCTGCTTGAAATTATTATGCCCTTGCACAAGCTCGTGTCTTTCTAGGCTACATCAGTACCCACATTTCCTTCTATGCTAAATTAATAACCCCGTAGTCTAGGGTAAAAACGTTACAAGGCCGAAATGCAATCATTTTGAGATACAGACGTATTCGTAAACACAACTAAAAAATTGCAATGATAGACTTTTCTATAATTAATTATTGTATTTTAAATGTTCTGTTGCGAAACGGATTGCAATTAATTCAAGCTTGCACTGCAAACCATGTAAGCTTATTGTCATGCCACCAACCTCTACGTTACCGGCCAAAAGAAGTGGAGTGAAGATTGGGAGAAACAGTTGCGCGAGAGACGAGGTGGTTGTCGCCTTGAATTAGTTTCTGTAGGAAGTCCAGGTTGTACTCCGAGTGATTTTGAGTAATCTTGAAATTAAATCGTAATTGTATATTTGCATATACTTCCAATTTAAACACTATATAGTGTTACGAACATGGAAAATCGCTTCCCAGCAATGTTAGTCTTATAGTTGGGAAGAGAGTTCTACAGATGTATGCATGGGAATGCTGGGGAATAGAGCCATCGATCCCCTACCTTGGTGACAAACTTGGCGAGTTTGGCGACAAAATGTGGGACCTCAAAAATGCTGGAATTTTCTCGATATCTCTATTAGGGGCCGAGATCCGGATTTATCCAGATGATTCCATGTGACGTCATGGCCTGTCGGGGAGACTATAAAAGAACCGTGCTCGGATCACAGAATAGTAAGTGAGTGTTCATCGACTGGGATCGTCTTTGGAATCTCTTTTTGGAGTTTTATCCGCTTTGCGAGCTAGTAAGCTGTTAGACGCCGAGCGGTATTGAAAGCGCTGTTGCTGTTCTTATTAGTGAATTTGCTGTCAGTTTGTGTTGCTAATCTGTGCAAGTGCTGTTTTTCCTGTTACCTGCGATTCTTGTTTTCCTGAATATTCGAATTGTGTTATTCTCCGTTGTCCTGCTTGTTGGACTATTTTCACAGTACACACCCCAAACGATTTTCGTAACAATAGTTTCTATTAATAAATTAGTGTGGAAAAAAAGTGGAATTGTTGAAATCTGGAGTAGACAGTATGATACTTAAGCACAGCTTTCAATGGTGAACCCGAAATCCATATAATGATAGTTGGTTCCCGATTGTAGAACTACAACTGTGCCTAATTACGACTCTATCATTTAAAGATGAATCCAAAATGTTTAAATTTTAATTTTCAAATAAAGAAAAGAAAAATCTCAAAATCAGGCTACCATGCTGTCATCCAATCAAACACGAATCCGTTGGCAAGCTTTCAAGTTCAAAACCTGCATTCGAATGCCCCAAAGTACCATTCAAAGTGGATGCAAAACCCACAAAAGGGAATGACATTAGCATCGAATTCCACTTGTCAATTACCGAGCACTCCAACTATCGATTTTGTTTCAAAATTGTAGGCACAAGCAAATGAATGGATGTCAGAAGTTCTGAAAAATCGCCCTCTCGTTGCAGCAGAAAGGAAAGAAATCCCAACTCTATAGCGTGATGACAGCACTTAGAGAAAGGAATAGCACTCATTAATGTAACACGTGTCTTACGCATCCCATTCGGTCGATTCTTTTTTTCCTTTCTGTGGATCAGGATGGAACTGAATGCAGACGAGATAACAGTTAACGAGGGGAAGGGTGGAAAGAAAGAAAAAATAACCACCGGCTGCACATTCTTTCTGTTTCATCTGTCGTCGAAACAGGTTGAAAGGCTTATTCATTAGAGAGCAAAGAAGATCATGAAATGTAGGCTTAATCAAGACTGGTGGAAGGAAGCGCTGTCTGGTCCTAAATCATAGACTCTTCTGAATTGGAACTTTACGATCTTGCCTTTTTATATAATAAGCACTGTTTGTGAAGAAGCACTTTTTCTGGGTAGTGGGGTATAAGCGTGATGTATACTTGCTTATGGATGTAGAGACCTTTGTTCAAATATTTATGGTGTTTTGCTTGTTTACCACTGAAAAAGTTGTTTCCTTCTCATGTCCTTCATCATAATTAGTAAATGATTAATGAATTGAAAGAGAAACCTCAGTTTTCATTTTATGTGGCCCGTGATCATAAAGAAGTGGAAGAATGACTGAAACTTGAAAAGTTCATAACCGTTTCAAGGATGAGATTTTAAAGTGAAAAAATAAAATAGGTAGCCAATTAATGCAATAAGGCAGAGGTTCCTAATCTTTTTTCCCCTCGCGTAAACCTTGATAAGTCTTTATAGTTTCGCGTACCCCCTACTGTCATTCCTCCCCCTTCCCACCAACCATCCGTCTATGCAAAGAAGTATTTATCAATAGACCAAAGATCATCACCCCGCCAACAACTGAAAGACCGGCCGCAGCAACAGATAGTCGGGCACTGTGGTTCCTGCATAATAACCCCCTTTAACAGCTGCTCATGCAGCAACCCCCAGTTTTACCGGGGTATGACCCTTCTTCGGAAGTGGGCCCAAAGAGCCACGCCACCATTATTGTGCCATCGGGTTGACGAGAACCTGCTTATTTATACGGCAGCCTCTCATCCGAGAATACGCGGTGTCCCCCCCCCCCGACGGGGAGTATTTATCAATAATGTTAACGTCTTAGTTTAGCTTAAGAGTCAAATGACTCGAATTAAGAACATTTGCTGGACTTATTTTCCATTCTACATTTCATTGCATTTTTACAATAGAATTAGTTCAACGCCAAAACAAATGAAACGAATATTGTAATAATTTCGCATTAACTTATAATGATAGCTAACAAGTAATATAAAAAAAAATTTAAGTCAATTCCTACTTGGGTCAACAAAGAAAAATTTTATTTTAGAAATTTTTTTCTCCTATAAAAAACTAAAATTAATTAATTAAATTTAATTAATGAATTAATATTTGAAAAACTGTATTAACATCAAGTGTCATCCACTACAAGTTTAAAAAAATGTATTTGAACTTGAGTGGATGAATAAAAAGTATTTTATTAACGATTGAATCTTGAAAATTCCCTTTGTCGCCAAAATGGCCGCCAAATTTATCGCCAACTCGCCAAGTTTGTCGCCAAGTCTAGCATCTTAATTAATAGTCTAGCAATTTAATTAATGAATTAATATTTGAAAAAACTGTATTAACATCAAGTGTCATCCACTACAAGTTTTAAAAAATATATTTGAACTTGTGCGGATGAATAAAAAGTATTTTATTAACGATTGAAAATTTGATATATAAATAAATGTATATAGGGAGAGTGTGAACTAATAGAAGGAATTGAAAAATTATACACCGTAATAATCAACTATTCAAGTGGTATAGTTATTAACCCTTTAAAGAGCCATTTTTTCCAGTCGTGGTATAATAAAAGAACTTTGGGATTGAGATGATGAAGTCAAGACACTTCGTTTAGGTTTGAGATAAGAAATTTGAGCATCTAGGTTTTTGTTTCACCGAAAAACTTGGCGAGAACTCACGTCAACATTAAAAAAATGATGAATTTGGTGATAAGTATACTTACCACGACCTTAGGAAGGGTTAAATAGCAAGTATAAACTTGAGGAAGCGAAATATTGTAACTTTTTAATTCCTTATGTTTTCTTGTTTCCGCTATTACAACTTTGATTTCGTGTACCCTCAACTAACCCTTCTCGTACCACAGGTTGGGAACCTGTGCAATAAGGGGTAGCTCATGTATTACTAATGTGTTTAACTGCAGCACGCCCAAATATTCATTGTAAGAATTTATTTAATGTTTTTCGTAATACTAGAATCCTTCAGCAAGAATCGAATGTAATTTTTTATTAACATAAAAATTGATAAAAATCCTTCTTGAAGCACTTAGGAAAACGAAGACCTACTTCACATTTAAGAGATTTTGAAAAAAAATAAATGAAACGAGATTAAAGTAAAATATTTCAGCCGGCAAATTGTTAAATATTAAGAGTTATTCCGAGCTGACTATCTTTATCAGACAGTGAATCAAGGCAAAACATGTTTTATATGAAATAATTCAATGTTTGTAGAAATGAATTATTTCATGTAGTTCGTGTTTTATATGAAATAAATTAAATGTTTTTAGAAATAATTATTTCATGTAAAACATGTTTTATATGAAATAATTTAATGTTTTTAGAAATGAATTATTTCATGTAAAACATGTTTTATATGAAATAAATTAAATGTTTTAGAAATAAATTATTTCATATAAAACATGTTTTGTATGAAATAAATTAAATGTTTTTAGAAATAAATTATTTCATATAAAACATGTTTTATATGAAATAAATTAAATGTTTTTAGAAATAATTATTTCATGTAAAACATGTTTTATATGAAATAATTTAATTGTTTTAGAAATAAATTATTTCATATAAAACATGTTTTATATGAAATAAATTAGATGTTTCAGAAATAAATTATTTCATATAAAACATGTTTTGTATGAAATAAATTAAATGTTCTTAGAAATAAATTATTTCATATAAAACATGTTTTATATGAAATAATTTAAATATTTTCAAAAATAAATTATCTCATATAAAAATGTTTTACATGAGAAAATTTATTTCTTATTAGATGTAAAATGTCTGCTTTTAAAAATATATCATGCTTAATTTAATAATACAGCAATTTTTAATACCTTCCTTTTTCCATATTTTACTATTTCATAAACGAATAAATCTAAAAGCTACATTATCTTTTGGAACCGACTCTTGTCTATCGTAACTAATTTGAAAAACTGTTTTTTTCTGTCGCGTGCTGTCTTCAATAGTCAATTCGAAGATCTGTTTATAGTACAGCCTAATTTAAAGCAACCAGACGTCCCGGTTTAAACCAGACACCTCCAGGTTTTTTCCTCTTTGACACTGGGTGTTTTCCGGTTTTGAATTAAACATCCCAAATTTGCTCAAATTTCTACTTATAAATAAACTTTTCATATATAAAAAGAGATTGACAGGATTTATTTTTTTATAAATTAGCTCATGAAGAATAACATTTCCTCCTTATTACTTACTATACGTGGAATGTGGCCAACTTTATTAAACACCTCTAACTTGCTGTGCATTCATGGTTTTTGATTTTTTCTTGGTTAACTGTGTAGTTTCCCACCCCTTCTGATATCTAGTTCAGTTTAGTTAGAATTTTCAGTCTTGTTTTGAAGCTAAACGAGAGCTTTCCAAATATCTGTCTCTTTCCCTCGATGATGATTTAAAGATTCGATGAAGTTTTTCTTTTAACTTTTTTCAGTATTTTTAACAGTATTAACGGTAATAGAAGTCATCATATTTCTAACTTATCAACGGAACGTCAAGCAACCCAATATCATAATGAAACGAAACAAAGGAGAAAATAACGACCTACATTTAGTAAAAGTTTACACTGCCCAATAAATAAGATTAATAAGATGACATTTATGACAGCCTTTAAGTGAAAGAAGAGAGTATCTGAAAGATATAAATCGGCCAAAGTGCACTGATCCGCCATGGCCATAAGGATCCCTCTGTCCTGAACCCAACTTCAAACGCTCCGTGTATCAACTGTGGCTGAGTTGGCGATCTTTTTCAAGTTCCGCCGACAGAGTGTGGAAAGGGTTGATATCTCGTGACGTTTTGATGGATGCGATGAAGAACGGCTTGGCGTGTGCGCTTGGGCGGCAATTTCTCTGCATTTATTATTATCATCACATTTTTTTCCTCTCTTTCTCTCATCTTGGCGTAATTAAGACATCTGGTTGCCTTTCGATGTTGGCCGAAAGAGAAAAGAAAGACTCGCAAATAAATTATTTTATTAGAGCCGTTTTAATGTTAACTGGCAAAGGGCATGCCAAAGTGGGCTTAATTGTGACAAGCATGGTTTTTAAGAGAAGCTTTTCTTTCTTCGATGCCAGTGGAATAACAAATGTGGAACGCTTCAAACAGGCGTGTTTTATTTGGATACGCGGAACCACTTGAGAAAATCAACGGTTTTGAGGCTGAATAGAGTTAATGAAATATGAAATTCAGGCTTGGCATGGTTTTGAGAAATTTTTAACGGAGAATACGCTTAGAAAAGGGTCAAAAGGTTGAGTTTAGTTTAGTTTTATTAACGTCCCGTTCTGACGCAACACGAGGGCTATTTTGGGACTGACCTCGTAATTTTGAACAGTGGTCAGATGACGTCAGAAGGTTGAGAGCGAGACGTAAAGACAAAATGTTTCTACCGGCACTCGAATACCATTATACAGTTGCCGTGGGGTTGCATTTCCAGAAACAAACTGAGAAATTACAGATTTTTCCATGAGAATCACACGAACAACCATTGAGATAAAGTCGTATTCTTAAATGGTTTATTAAATAAAAATTAAATAAATTATCTTCAACGTAGGTAAGAACAGATTTTCAATAACAAATAAAAAAAATATTTATATCTGAAAACAATAAAGACTCGTTCACACTAACGCTTTGAAGAAACAGAAGTGAAAAGGTGACTAGTTAGAAAGAAAATTTTCTTCTTCTGAAACAGCTTAAATTGTGTTTGATATGGTAAATGCACCTTAAGAAATAAGTTATCCTCAACGTAGGCAAGAACAGATTTTCAATAACAAATAACAAATATTTATATCTGTAAACAATAAAGACTCGTTCACACTGACGCGTTGAAGAAACAGAAGTTAAAAGGTGACTAGTTAGAAAGAAAATTTTCTTCTTCGGAAACAGCTTAAATTGTGTTTGATATGGAAAACATACCTTCAGAAATGTGTGGCGAATGATTGATTAATATCTTTTCAATATTATAAATACAGCTGGTAGCGAAAATATATGCGTTTTAATCGTTACCTTTAAGCTTTAGAACTTATATCTTTATCGAATTTATGACATCAATTAACATTTTAAGATGCAATATCACATTTTTATCGTGAGTACAAGT
Source organism: Araneus ventricosus (assembly GCA_013235015.1). Classification (NCBI taxonomy): domain Eukaryota; kingdom Metazoa; phylum Arthropoda; class Arachnida; order Araneae; family Araneidae; genus Araneus; species Araneus ventricosus. The sequence continues at coordinate 17,208 of BGPR01027696.1, forward strand.
TTGTTTTATATGGTAGTAACGTGAAAAACTTATCTTACCGAAAGTTATTCATTAAATTGCTTTCAGAGGAGAAAAAATCTTATACATTAGCTTATATGTCAGAAAGATTGATTTTCTCATTAACTATCTTCTACTCAGTTCAATACTGGTTGATAATCGCTTGAATTTAAAAGATATTTGGCATAATTTATGCATGGATAAGTATTTGACCAAATTGCTTCGCGCTTTTCACTTTTTATTATTAATGAATAAAACCTTTCAGAACGCATCCCATTTTTTTCAGAACATTTATAACTTCGAGAGAGACATAGTTACAACATTTTAAAATTATTATCAATCATACTTGTCACTGTGAGAAAATGATAAGAAAGTTTTGTTGCAGTGTTATTTGTTACGCAGGCACTGATACTCAAAAGCTATAAAATGCGTTTATCGCTTTCGATTAGCTTTATTGACACACCTATGCCTCAGGTGTGAAAACTTTCCGACTTCTGAAACTCGTTTCATAAAGAATTAGGCCAGAAACTGCTAGTAATAGGATTTTGTACACATTTTCTTCGTCGGGGGCGTAGCTCAGATGGTAGAGCGCTCGCCTAGCATGCGAGAGGTACCGGGATCGATACCCGGCGCCTCCAATTAACCTTTTTAATACGCTTGCACTCATCACAGAATTAAAGTGGCCCGAGACGCATAAAAAGTGCTTGGGTTTGTTGGGTTCTTTTTTCCCATACCTTTATAATAACTCGTATTTGCAAATTTTATCAACGACTTGCATTTTCTATACACAGTGGGTTACCAATTTAACACTTAAAAATGTGCACACTTAAAAATTTTCAAGCTAGGAAAAATATCAGCTTGTGGAAGAACCCTCCACATTAAGCCTCTCTTAGAGTGTACCGAAATTCATCAAGTAGCAATGCCTATATCGTTCTGAAAACTAATGGTATTGAAGTGGAATAGTTATATAAGTTGCCCTATATGTCTGCCTCTGAAGTTATGAAAACATTTACGCTACATTTCGCACATGTGCAGTAAACAATTATTTACTACAAATGCTCATATTTCCCGTAATATTGAAATTTTTTAATTCAAATTTTAATACAATTCTTCTTTTACATATTGTCAAGTATCCTGTAAGTTTTGTACAATTTATTAGGAAACTCTGCATGTTATAAGCAAACCAGTGGGAGTGGCCTCCCCTAAACTTTCTCGTATACTGCTCAAAAATTTGTCATTTCCCCTCCCTTTGCGTGGATAAAAAAAATCGAACCTACTGTAATCCAGAATGCAACGAATATCAGAAGGTTTTTCATTGCAGATTATAGTGATTGTAAAATATTTAAGTGAAGAATCATATTAAAAGAGATGCCTATGCATTAAAACTTAGCAATATTTATTTTCCATCACATTCCAGCAAGATCCGCTATTATACGAACGAGCGAAAACAAAACAGGAGATAAAACATATCTATCACAAACTCCGTCTCAAGGACAAAGTGATGTAATCCTCCCGCCTGGTACCAGAGATTGCTAAGTTCGCATGCGCATGAAGATCAGTTTTGAAACGAATGCTTAACAAGTATGCGATTATACAGACCTACAGACAGTCAACCCTTTGACGGATTTGGCCCAACATTTTATACGGACCTACATTCATGACCATAAAATTGTGTACCAAATTTTATCCATCTAGCTATTCAAGTTTTTGAGTTATAGTGTTCGCATGACTTCGGACATACAGACAGACAGACTTCCCGTTGACGTATTTTGTCCAAAATTTGATAGAAACCTACAAATTATACTTAAAGACCACATACCAAATTTCATCCCCGTAACGCTAATAGTTTTCGAGTTATCGTGTTCACAGACAGACATACAGGCATAATTCCAAAATTGTGTTTTTCGGACTCAGGGAGGTCTAAAACGTGAAGATTCGTCAAAATCTCGAGTTCGAATTTTTTGACGATTACAATACTTTCTCTTTGTATACTTCGTATACCAGAAAGTAAAAACCAGGCAAATAATTTATCCAAATCATTTATTTAATAGATAAAGATCCTGCTGTCCTCTACAATTGCACACTGGACATCTATATAGACCTAAGCGCCATCACATCCTGCGATGCAATAAAGAAATTCACTTCCGCTACTTGCATGTCCACTAATAAATTGCACAAATTCATTTGCCGTCAAAATTCTCAAATGAACCAGCCTCCACTCATTATGACCTACTCATATATTTATGTTGCGTAATGACTTATCCCTCTGCAACGTCCACCCAACCTGACATTTCCACAGAGGAGGCCTTTATTTAAGTTAAAGAGGTCACTGACATGAACTGTGTTCTCACGTATCATGAATTACAGCCGAAATCCATCATTTTTATGCATCCTTTTCTTCTCCAAGACGGGAAGGAAGCCAGATCAAATATATTTGACCACTACGCCGCCGGGGTATTAAATGCTTGTTATTTCGCCTTCGTGTCATTATTTCTCTGGTGGGGATGGCAGCAGCAAGTCGTGCGATAAACGACACGCTTTTAGAGGGAGAAAAATTGTCGGTCTTATCGGCTACATTCAATGCAAATAGTTTTTTAATCTTTTAGTTTTTTCCCTTGGTTCTTATTACTTAAGTGTGAGTGTCCAGTTCTCTATTTTTTCCTTTCTGCTTGCAATTTATTATGTTATTATTTAGGCGTATGCTTGTCACGTGTCTGCTTTTAATGGAAAGAGTAGAAAGTGTTTTTCTTCCGACCGTTTGGACATGAGAGGGCAGCGGTCGCAGAAATTTATAGTTTTTTATGTGCGAGTGTTATCAAGCTTATATAAATGCGATTACAGTACATGCGTCTCAAATAAGCTTATCTGTCTTCTAGATTGCAAAAGTTGGACATGGCCGTTACAGAAAAATTAATCGCATTCTGGTATGTGTCAGGGAGAAAAAAACTTCAGAAGTCATATATAAAAACAACTCTAAACAGCGAAAAAAATTTAAACATTCCTCGCTCTAGTTCCATGAGTTATTGCAAAGAAATTTCGTGCACTTTTGGTCTAGCAATCAAATTTTGCAATCTAGAAATCAAATAAGATTATCTGTTTTCTAGATTGCAAAAGTTGGACATGGCCGTTACAGAAAAGTTAATCGCATTCTGGTATGTGTCAGGGAGGAAAAAAACTTTAGAAGTCATATATAAAAACAACTCTAAACAGCGAAAAAAATTTAAACATTCCTCGCTCTAGTTCCGTGAGTTATTGTAAAGAAATTTTGTGCACTTTTGGTCTAGCAATCAAATTTTGCAATCTAGAAATCAAAT
>BGPR01027697.1:0-18492 GCA_013235015.1 Araneus ventricosus
AAATTATTTAATTTAATAATTATTATATTATTACAATTTTTTTAATTTAAGAAATTTAAGTATTTTTTTAAATTCAAGCAATTTCAGTGCGGCAAAATTGCACTAGTAAGCTGTATCTTGTTGTTAAACATAATTTGTTCCAGTAATGTATCTTCTGTTTATGACAACATTTTTTTTCTTTTCTTTTTAACGACATAAGGATTAAAACGTTTCCATGAGTGATCAGACATCTGTTGTATTCTTCCAAAAATTATCTTTAGAATATTAAAAAAAGGCAACACCTTTATGAACGAAACAATAAAATTTATACAATCTTAGAACTTCGAAAGAAACTGTATCACGTTCTCAGATTCACTTCATCTGCTTGTGCGTTCCGAATTGGCAATATTAAATTAAGTAGTGTCCTTAAATATTGAATTTTTCTAAGCATTCTTTAAAAAGTGGTGAAAAGAAATGGAAATACTCTAAGGACTTAATTATAGTCCCACTTGATTTATAAATCACTTTCTCTTCGAAGGTTGAATTTCGTTTCCGTCAAATATTCACTCTGGTCCAATATATCATTCCTGAATTGAAGGCTGACTATATTGATCTCATGCTTAATTACGATTTCTGTTATTCTCTTTGAGAGTTCTTGGGCTCTTACGCCTGGTTAAATAATCACACAACTTTCCCTTAATATAACGTAACTTAATATAAACTAAACTTATGAGTGTAAGGGAGCGGAAATGTCAGGTTTCTTACGATAAATTGCGTAGTATATAGTATAATATATTTTTGTAGAATGATGTATATGAGTCTTTTATTTTGTTTTTTGAAAATTTTGCAGAATCAAGCTAGTTTGATAACTTTCATAAAATTTCTGTTGCTGTTTCTTTAAATTGTAAGATATAATTTTAGGAAATGGCCATCAAACTTTACTTTCGTTTCCATTACTAAAATTAGTTTATCTGTTATGCATTTCTATAAAATATGGAAATTATTTAAAGAAAAAGAATTCAGTACAGTAACTGAAGCGATAATGAAATAATACATTAATAAATTATGAATGATAATAGCTTTATTGTGTTTAAAATATATCATTGTAATTAAAATAAGTTTACCTTTTGGAATGCTGGGATTGGGAGGATTTTTTATTGATATACAAACTTCATTAGGATGTCTAAAAAAAGGATTTTTTGAGATAAAAACCTTGCTCCCTAGGGGTTTCCCATTCCTTTTGGTCATAATAGAAAGTGTATGAAGTTTCAGCCTTCTAAGTCAATCGTAAGGTTTGCCCGTAAAGCTCTGAAATTTTAAAAAAAGCTCTTAAAATGTTAAATGTTTAAAATTTCTTAAGAAGTTTTATATGGTTATTAATGTGTTAAAACAGATTTACATTTTTTCTATGGGTATTTTTACTTAGAATATAACACAAATAAGTATTAACCGTAAATTTATCTAGTTATGACTTTGGGGGAAATAAGCATAAAATGATGAAAATTTGCACAAATTCTGCATTGTTGCTTTTTGGAAACCCTTTTCACAGTTACTGTATGTTCACAATAACAGCTTAAAAATTTATTAAAATGTTAAAGGGAGATATAAAAATGAATGCAGTGATAAGTTAAAATCTACAATTTTATTTGACAGTTTAAGACATACCATTAAGAAAAAGATTAAATACTCACAGTAGTTAATTGTCGAAATAACTTGTAAAAATTCTAATCGCTGTCAAATAATCTCATATCATCATTTTAACTATGTTAAATTTCATTCAAAACTGACTTCGTAAAGCAAGGAGTTTTTCCCCTATATTCTTCAACAGACTGTGATAGATTTTGAATCTGCTGTTCATTTTTGATTATCGATTGACTAAAATTCCATTAGTTTTATCTTTCGTTTGGCAGTGTCATTTACTACGTTTAAGTACTTGATAAAAGTTTTCATTTCTTTGAACCTGAAATCGTCTTCCTAGGCCAAAAGATTGTTATTCCCAGAAAATTTTATAAATTTTTTAGCAGGTTTGTTGCCTTCTTCAGCTGTCACAGATTTCGTTTTCCTTCTTTTCCCTCTATCTCCTTTTCAATGAGATGCTCATTTTCCCTGGAGTGCCACTGAGTTGCAGGAAGCGCAAGTGGCATTCCGGTAGCACGATGAGCTCCTGATCAGCGTGGAGGGTAGGCCGGGCTGAAAAGGTCGAAGTTTCTTAGATCTTTTTACAGTAGTACGGAAAAGTTGCGAACTCCCATCATTAAAAATTGTGCAAAATCTTATAACTCTGAATTGACATCTTCTGTTGCCTCAATGTGAAGAAAGTTGTGAAAATTGGGCTAAAAATGGTCAAAATTCAAAAATTAATTGTTGCTCGGTCTGCGGTAGTGCTTAACAGTTACTATTTATTAACAACAACACCTCTACAAAATTTTAGAAATGTAGGTTAATATCTTCTGCCGTCTCAACGGCAGTGAATTTTGGAAATTTAAGGCGAATTTTTAAATAAATACACGTTTTACTTTTATCATTATAATTCGAATAGAAACTTAATGCAACCTTTGAAACATTCAAAATTACAAAAGCACTATTTTTTTGTAATCTTTTTTTTGGACTCAAATTGTGACATTTGTTTTCTGGATTGTATTGTAGCTCTGATAAATCCATCCTGTTCTGTGGTCCAACTCTTTTTTCTGGAGGCTTCAGTGACGAGTTTCACAATTCGTTCAATTGCTTTCGTGTGTGAAGGAAATTTAATAAAGTCCTAGCCGTTCACTGGCACACCGTCCTGTATCATCTTCAGAAGTTCATGAGAACTAATATGTCTGAGAACTTTACGCGGTGTGACATTACAATCTTGCCAGTGAATGAGATCTACGTTGTCTGTAGCTCGAATGTTAACAGCAGGAGTAACGAATCTACGGACACAATTACCATGTGGGCCAATTTCCATTGCCTTGATAATTCGCCGAGCTGCAAGGGTTCTAATATGGCATCTCTCATCAGTTAACATAGCCAAAAGCATGTTTTTTGGAGCCTAAAAGTAAGCGTTGCGGGAAATAACTGGTTCAATTATATCACGATACTTCTTAGGCAAGTATTGAGATGAGCTAATGAAATGCCACAAGTGTCTAGCAACATCCTTTATGGAATGATGAACCTCAATTCGGAACCATGAGGGTGCTGCTTTAATTCTTAGAATGAATACAACCAAAGTTATCAATTCATTTGATGGATTTGATGTTGATATTTAAAGCATCAAAATTCATTTTGCAGTTGTTAGTTAGCCAGTGGGCCAAATTCAACGTGCCCGGTTGACGCTTCGCTAGATCTGAAGAAGTAATGGCTGTGAAAATGTCTAATAAATATTTCTGATCAAAACTTAGGTTGGTGGGATCAATGCCTGGCAAGTCACATTCAATGCTATTAAAAGCAACAAGTGGTAGCTTCTCGCATGCTTTCAGGTTTAGTCCAATGTCTCCGGTGTAAGACGAGGGACCAGAAGACTTGCGCTCAAATAGGTGTCGTAATAGAAACTCGTTGAAATTAAGTAAGCAGATAATCTATTGGATTGATCGATGAAGTTTCAATTAAAGCCTGCGAATTATACCATTAAACGCTCCAGTGTTCACGACTCTGCCGTCACATCCCAGTAAAATAAGGTTGCTAAAATAATCCAATAGTGCGTTGGTTATATATTCATAAATTCTGAAATTGGCACAAAAGGAAATTGTGTTCGTAGATTCGTTATTCCTGCTTTAGAGCTGCAGCCTACGGAGATCTCATTGACTGGCAAGCTTTTTGTGTCACACCGCCAACATTCTCAGACATATTAGTTCTCATGAACTTCTGAAGATGGTACAGAACGGTGTGCCAATGAACGGCTAGGACTTTATTAAATTTCCTTCACACAAGAAAGCAGTTGAGCGAATTGTGAAACTCGTCCCTGAAGCCTCCAGAAAAAGAGTTGGACCGCAGAACAGAGATGGATTTATCATAGCTACATTAGAATCCAGAAAACAAATGTCACAATTTGAGTCCAAAAAAGATTACAAAAATAGTGCTTTTGTAATGTTGAATGTTTCAACGGTTAAATTAAGTTTCTATTCGCATTATAATGATATAAGTAAAACGTGTATTTATTTAAAAATTCGCCTTAAATATCCAAAATTCACTGCCTTTGAGGCGGCAGAAGATATTAACCTATAACTCTAAAATTTTGTAGAGGCATTGTTGTTAATAAATAGTAACTTTTAAGCACTACCGCAAACCGTGCAACAAAATCTGTGATTTTTTATTAATTGTTGAATTTTGACCATTTTTAGTCCAATTTTCACAACTTTTGGCCCAATGAGGCGACAGAAGATATCAATTCAGAGTTATAAGATTTCGCACACTTTTTAATGATGAGAGTTTGCAACTTTTCCGCGCTATCGCAAAGAGACCTAAGAAACTTCGACTATTTCGGCCAGCCCTAGCGGAGGGGTCGTCATCTTACCCTCCACCCAATATCTTCATCTTACTCGGCTTCACCATTTTATTTCGAAGAAACATTGAAGGATATCAGCTCATTATGAAAATCAAAATAATACAACATTGAACAGATTTTGATTAGCACTTTGCGAATGTGACATGTATAAATCAAAAATACTTACACCGTGAGCACTATCCCTTACGAAGCACTAACCAAAATTTACATCGTAAAGACTCTAAAACGCATTTCCAGGTATTATGAATCACTCAAATGACGGGATGGAATCTTTTGGCTTGACATGGGTGTCTGGTCGCTAGAGGCCTCTGATGATGCAGGATCGAGGCTGCCATCAACTGTAATTTTCAATAAAAATCCAATTCGTCATCTTAAAGTCTGTACCTTCTTACCCGACTTTCCCCTATAATCTTCTTGATGTGTTCAAACCCTTTTATGAAATTGCTTTCAGTTAACGGCATGGATCAATGTATGATCACGGCATGACTTTTATGTATTCATGCATATTAAAGTTCTAAGTAAAACTCATTTCTGCAAAAATGTAAATATTAACAGGTCAAAGCCTTACGCAATAGGGCAAAGTTAATACTCTTAAAATATTTACTACAATCGAAATTAATATCTTAATGCGTTCGTCATTCTATTACATAATTGTATAATTCATATTTTCCAGAGAGTCAGTGTACCATGTCTCTTAAAACCCATTTTTTAAATTTATTTTATGAAATTACAAAGTATTTGAGAGATTTCTGCGCAAACCTATTCAAATTTTGTTTAAAGGTGCTTTCCAATTATGGTAGCTTTGAGACAAGACATGCGGACTTGACAGTATGTCTATAGTACTGGAGACAGTATGACTATAATACTTGAGACAGTATGACTATATACTTGAAACAGTATGGCTATAGTAATTGAGACAGTATGGCTATAGTACTGGAGACAGTATGACTATAGTACTTGAAACAGTATGTCTATAATACTTGCGACCGTATGACTATAGTACTTGAAACAATATGGCTACATACATACTGACCTTTAAATTGCGGGCAACTTCAACACTGTTTCAGAGGTCGTAGTTTCTAATTAAGTAATGTCTTTTAGAACGTTTTCTTCACCAGGCAGTGATCTTATGGCTATCTATTAGTAAAAATATATGGTCTAATATCTAATAAAGACAATAGATGACAGCACTAGTTTCTTAAAGATTTATGTACGAATCTACTTCCCTTCCACATAGGAAAATAAACAAATTGCCTTCCTGAAAGGATTAAAATTGCACCTAAAAAGGACATTTTGACGAAGAGCTATTGAGCGCTTTCCCCTTTTACTAATGTTTTATGAACGATGTATCTGATGCCATTTGCAAGAATCGGATCATTTTAGGTTTCGCTTATTAGCAGTAGAATTAGAGATCATACATAGTATGATAATAATGATCGATGAAGTAAAAACTTAGCGCACAGTACTTATTGTTACAAACATGGAAAGTCGCTTCCCAGCAATGAGAGTCTTATGGTTGGGAAGAGAGTTTTACAGGGATAAGTGTCTGATGACTAGCAGCAGCCACGTCTGGTTCCCCGACATTGGCGACGAAATATGGGATCTCAATGGTCCTGGAATCTTCTCGATATTTCCATTAGGAGAGAAGATACGCTTGAATGTACTAGAAGATTCCATGTGACGTCACGGCCTGCCGCAGGAGACTATATAAGGAGAGCGCAGGGATGACGGAGGGTGTCTGTTGTTCGACTGGGATAGCCTGAGGAGCCTCTTTCTTTCTAATGTACGTTCAAAGCTAACAGATAATACAAATTATTATTCTACTTAAGAAAATACAGGAAAATGTACAGTGATACTGAGAAAAATAATTTCTCTGTTAAACAACACAAATGTTGTCATAAAATTCATAAATACTGCTATGAACATGGAAAGTCGCTTCCCAGCAATGTTAGTCTTATGGTTGGGAAGAAAGTTTTACAAGGTTGAGCATGGAGTGACGGGCAGCGATTGTTCCGGGATCCCTGACCTTGGCGACCCTTTTAACGACTTGGCGTCAAATTTGGCGACCATGGCGACAAATAGATGATTCCAGAAAATGCAACCCTTTTCTCGATATTTCTATTAGGAAAGAGAATACGCTTGAAACTCCTTGTGACGTCACGGCCTGTCGGAGAGAGTATAAAAGGACCGCGCCTGTATCAGAGGGTCTGTGTTGATCCATTGGGAACGACTTTAGAGTTTCATCTGCAGTGCGAGATAGGAAGCTGGTGAGCTGAGCGCTATTGAAAGTGCTGTTATTGTCGTTACTAGTTATTTGCTGACTGTTTGTGCTGTTAGATATCTAAGTGCTGAACTGTTATTACCTGTGAATTGTTGTCTGTTTACATTGGTAATCTGTGCAAAAACTATTGTTTCCTGTACCTGTGCTACGTATTTTCCTGCATATTTGTAAATAAAATTTCGTTCTCCATTATCCTGCGTGTTGGACTGTTTACACCATACACCCACAGAAAGACTTTTGCAACATTATAACGCCGGGGTTGTGAGTTCGAGCCGCACCTGGGGAAAAAATGGGGTTGTCGTAATGGCATCAGGCACGGGACATAGGACGGCGCTCTGTCATTCCACCAATCTCCATGTAATTGTTATGGCCCTCAGCCAAAAGACGTTAAGTGAATAATGGGAGAAACAGTTGCGCGGGAGACGATGTAGTTGACTCCGAGTGATTATGAGTAATCTTGAACATGAATCGCAATAATACATATGCATGTAGTTCCTATTTAAATAGTATATACAGGGTGTCCAACAAAGGACTCCCTCATTTTAAAATTAAATAACTCGGCAACGGAGATCGATAGAAGAACGAAACCAGTGATATGCTTAGTCTGAAAGCCGTAAAAATCTGATACAAAAGTTTCACAATTAGTTATAAATGTTGCCGACAGGTGGCGCTGCAGGTTGTAATAGCTATTCAGAATCCGATAAGAAATCTATAAACTGTCCTTGGCAAGCACGAAAAATGCCTAATTTGAATCGATTGTGATGTGATTGCAACGATTACTTGCAAATGACAGTTTATAGCTTTCTTCTCGAAATCTGAACTGTGATTACAACGTACAGCGCCACCTTTCGGCAACATTTTTAACTAATTTTGAAACCTTTGTATCAGATTTTTACTGCTTTCAGACTAAGCATATCACTGGTTTCGTTCTTCTATCGATCTCCGTTGCCGAGTTATTTAATTTTAAAATGAGGGAGTCCTTTGTTGGACACCCAGTAGTTTCTCTTAATAAATTAGTGTGGAGAAACAAGTTCATTTATTAATGTCTGGAGCAAATAGAAAGATAAAATCTAAAATTGATTAGATTACAAATTTCAGGAAGTCAAGCTAATGAGTTGGCACAGACACTCTATCAGGTCGTATGCAGTAGTATAAATATTTTCTGATACAAAATTTATACTGTCCATAAAAAAATATTAAGTTCTTATATTAATATTAATTCATATTTTACTTTCCTAGATTAATTTTCGCAGTTGCCTCAAAAGTTTCGGAATTGCCTCAAATCTGTAATTGGCAAATATGCTAATATTATCACGTGAACATCCATTTTACTTCTAAAATATCTTCCCCTCTTTACTGTTCCTGAATGACAAAACGATAAAACATGTAGTTTAACATCGTTGTCTGACTTTGAAAATATCAAACGGTTGGAAACGTTAAACCTGGTTTCTTTTGTCATTTTATTTAATTATCTTTCTACTTGCATATCTTTTATGTTGATATGATAAATAATTTCTGTTTTACAGAACTAAAATTAGATATACTGTCAACAAAGAAGTTTCAATATATAAAAAAGTCAATGATGCAATAAAGAATAAATTAATCTATGCATTCTAGACCCACATACCCTGTTCAATAATGAAAGATTGATTATTTTAGCTCTAATATAATTTTCAACTCCAATCGCTTGTACAACTATCAAAATATCATCCCCCAATTGTTTTGCACACAATGCCGAATTATTCAGCTTTCTTGGATTCTAACATCAATGCATTTTTTCAGGATACAGGTTGTTAAGTCTGAGGACTTTTAATTACAAAAAATCTTGTAAAATTAGCATTGGGGATCAGTTCTAAGCTATTAAGCATTACTATTTTTTTCTGATTGCAATTCTTTCGAATTAAACGATCATTAAATTCAAAGAGTATGTGTTTCTTAGAAACAAATTCTAAACCATATTAAACCGTGATGGTAATGATATGAAGATGAATCATTACTATTTTTGATGTGGATGGATAAAAACAAATAAATACAGTGATATAAAAATAAGGATTGGTAACTGTAATTGTATGGTAATAAATCCATAACCAATATTTACTCTTCTGTAAAAGATAATCACTGCAACAGATTCCAGAGACTTAAACCTATCTACCAGAGAATGAAGTTTCAACTTTCATGGCTTCATCTCTTTATAACTGATTCGAAAATATACCAAGATAAAATAAATAATAAAAGTGGGCTACTTATGTTAGCTTCAGCTTATTTTACCTAAGCAGAAGAATCCATAATGCAATAAGGCTAGCATAACAGAAGTGTTGCGACCAGATTGATTTCAGATAGCCTCGCGTTGGTAATGAGCGGTTATAAATTCGCCCATCTTGTCGCGATGTCATCTGTTTGGAGCAGAAAATTTAAAACTCTTAGCAGAAAACTGCGATAACTGAACGCATTTTCTTTGCAATCTCGTGTGTCGAACGGGGTTGCCTTATCGTTAAAACACGTAATGGTACTTTCTTGTGAACTTTATTTCTGTTGCTGGTCTAGACGGGTTTCCTGAGTGAGAGAGGGTTTCTTTTTGCTTTTCTGCGGTTCGGCTTTTGTACTCATAATGGGCCCCCGATGGGCAAGCGATCTTAACGACCGGACGATAACTCCACTCGCAGGCCTTCGAAGCGATGGGAAAACTCAAGCTTGAGATAAGGGAGTTGGAATAAACCCACTTTAAAAAAAGAACTGGGGGATTGTGGAAAGGCAGAGATGATTTGATTCAGTCTTTCACTGTGAAGTATTTACAAGAGAATAAAGTCTCCTGACGAAGAATAATGTTTGAAAGTTGATAAGTAAAGCATCCTTCATGATTAGTCCATGTTTTATAGCAGGATTTCCGTTTCGTTTGATAATAATTTGGAGTTCATAGTACCGAAAGTTTTAATGAATAAAATGTTGTGGATTATATTTTTATATTGTTATTTTACTAAGATGATGTAAAACTGACTGAAAATTCCTTTTCATAAAAGCAATAACTTATTTATGATGTTCCTAATTCTTGTTAATGCAGACTTCGACAGATAGTCAGCTTTAGGTACACGCTCTTTATAAAGTTTAGTTATATTAACGTCCCATTTTGAAGTTACACGAGGGCTATTTTCGGATGGACCTCGTAAGTATGAACCGTGATCAAACGACACCTGACGTGGGACCCTCTCTCTAAGCTTCAGCACCACACGAGTGGGTTTGTCCCCTACATATTATTTAACGTACCAGGGGCCCCAATACACGACAGATATTCAGAGCAATCGGGTTTCGAACCTGGAATCCTCTGGCCTCAAAGCCGAAACCATTCCACTAGACCATCGCGGCCTCTCACCCTTTGTAAAAGTGTTGTTGCATTATGGGAAGGATGTAAAAAAATTGATAGCCTTAATTGGTGACATTTCGTAAATAATATTTTTCGTTATAGCATTTTCCCATAATTGAATGGGAAAAAAACTTATTATAAAATTTATTATTCCTTTGCTTCTGCCAGAAAGCTGTGTGGCTCTCAGTAAAATCACATTGTTCTGTTTAAAAATCTCTTAAAATGGAAACGATTTACTTTCTGATAACATTATATGCGACATTTATAAATTAGAGCCTACAAGAAACTGAAGTACCCAAGTAAATGAGCATAAAATAATAAATTGAGCCAGAGTAATGTTTTTTCCGGCTAATTTCGATATAAAACCAAGCATTTATTTTTTTTTACATTTGCTATTACTTATATTCACTGTTCGTTAACATGTCAATCTCGTCTCACTTGTTGAAAAAAAATTAATAAAAGAATGTGACTGAAGTTACTTGTTTTTCTGTGGTGGCTATGAGATTTTATAAACTTTGCCCACATGAATAAAATAAGTATAAATTTTCCTTAAAAATCAGGGGTTATTAAACGCCATTATCGAACTGTCGTCAAACATTTACTATGTTTAACTGCTTTTATTTGTTATTTCTGAGAATTGAATATGTGAATTTAATCACAATAAAGCAATTTGCATTGGAATTGAAATTACCACATACTCCTTTCTTTGCAAAACGAATAAACTTTATAAATCTCAACAAATAATTCAGATCACTATTTTCAAAGATTTCGACAGAGACTAGAAACAAACTACTTTGAAGGAGTTCCAGTAAAACTCTCTTCAGTAATTATCTTCGAAAGATATAGCTTTGAAACAAATTTTTTATCATAATAACTATTGAATTTTTTAATGAAATATTTTCCTTTTTAGAACGAATTTGTTTATTAACCTTCCTCCGGGTGCATCTAATCTGTGAGATAAAGCACCCATTTCTTTTGTGCCTAAGTGCGGGTTTTACTGAGAAAAGCTTCCTTTAGCTTTTCTAGAAGCTTTTTGGTTCACTATCACTCACACTATGGTAGCGAGGTTTTTTTCTCTAGTGCACTTTCGATGTACGTGAGGGGCACGCTAATCTGACAGATGAGTTGCACACAAATACGTCACCCAATTTTTCTCAATATTTCTTTTCATAATATACCTTCAAAAGTTCGCATACCTACATCCCAGTCCCTAATTCATTGATATTGATCATTATTAACAATATATTGTTTCAAAAAGGATTTCAACGGCAACAGAGGTCATTGCTAAGGAACCTTACTGGTAATAACCTTCAACTCCCTTCTGAATTTCTAGGCATTTTGTTAGTTGAAATTGCAAGTAAATACAAAAGGAGTATTTAAAAACGTAAATAAAATTTTACATTCATTTTTCAAGAATTTTTAAATAGAAAATTTCTTTAATTTTCTTAGGTTTAAAAGTGTTCACAAAGATACCTGCAATGCTATCAAACAATCCCTTAAACCTCATGCACGATATTTTACTTCTGATCGTTTCTCAGAACTTGGATTTGATCCTAAAAAACTACCCGTTCCGATAAAAATCTTTCTCCGAAGTCCCCGAAAAGAACTTTGAACCTGAGAAAAATCTCCACATGCCTATCTAAAATGCGTGAAATAATGTGATTACTTTCAAAGGAAAAGAAGTTCCTCTTAAGTTAGTGGATGTCATTTATGATTCCTCCTCTTCAACTCCTAACACTTATTCATACTCTATGGTGTCTTCAAATCCTAAAAGTCTTGTTGGAAGGGATGCCCCGAGAAGAACCTTCTTGAGTTTATTTTTATAAATGGTTCCACTCTCCTTGCAAATCTCTAAAGACTGTCTTTTTTCGACTTTTCAAAGGTTTTCAGAATGCCGAATATTTCTTCTGAACAACTTTCCGAAGAAACAAACAAGAGACAGAAAAAAATGCTTCTTCCCCTTCCTTGAAGTGCCCAAACCACAAGAAATCTTTTATGTCCAATAAAAATGGCCACGCACCGCTTCCGCGTTCCGAAATAGAAACAGAAGAAAAAAAAACAAATTGAGTTTTTTGTAATAATTCTGTACATAAGAAGCCCTTTGAAGTATGTTTGAGTAATGTTTGGCTCAGTTTATTGCCATTTTATGTGCAAGGCCTGGCTATATTATTATGCATTTCTGGCTTGGAGGAAGCAGATTGAGTTCAAGCATAAAACGCGAAGTCTCAACTTTATTTTCTGTATTCCAATGGAATGTGCGATTCTTAGAAGTACGTTATTCACATGTTATGACTCAATGCATAGATCAAAAGACTTCAAAAAATAAACTTGGAAATAATTTTTAAAAAAAATTGAAACCCGCTACCTTTTTTTCTTAGAATATGTTTAAAAAACCTTCCTAAGAAAGCTAAAGACTCTTTTTTGCTATTTTAGAGATTATTTTCTTATAACCACATACTACGAAGTTAAGAACTTCTGCGAATATCCTATATTCATGGAATAAATATCTATGTTTAGAAGAGGATATTTAAAAAGATTATCTTTATTTAGAGTTATGGATTAAAAAATGTTTTGCTTAAACAAAAAGAAAAAAATATTATTAATTTAGAGGCTATTATATTTTGTAGGAAATCATTTTACTTTATCTGACCCTAAGCCTAAATTTTTCCTTTTGAATATAAGCAAAGCACAAAGATTTTAATCTCTATGGACTGACGTTTTTGCTTTAAAAGATATTTATTAAGTTCCAATGAAAACTAAATACCCTTTAGTCTTCAAAGTGAAACTTTTTCATTTACAAACTCGAGAATGCTTTTCTAGCCCGCAAGGACTCGTGTTATTTGTACTTATTTGAGGATGCACGTCGGGCTTCGTGGGCCCGAGGTCCTGTTATTTTTTTTTATACAAAACGCGCAGAAAATTGCATTTACTTTTATAGAAAACATTTGTTGCACTAGTATACAGACAATAAAATATAAAAAAAAATTTCAAATAAATCTCTACTGGGGAGCGCAATAAAATTAATAAGATTGATGAATGCTTGTACTTCCGAGGTATTTATAAAAAGAGCGTGGCCTTCTCGTCCACAATTACCTGAATTCACTTGAATACAAGTATTAATGCATTACTGATTCATCTATAAACTTTTCCAAGATTCCGAAAAGTTGATACATCTTTTGCTACACCAACATTTTCGGGTAGTTTTATGACGATATTTTTATGCGAAGTTTTATTTTACACCATGTATCAATTATAGCTATCTTACCGTTTAATAAATCATTTTTAAATCCAGCTTCTTCTAAATAATCGGGGGTTTCACAAATATCCGATTCATCGTCTATTCCTCTTTAGAATTCGACTTATGATCAACAACTTGTTCATCATAAAACAATTTCTTTTTTGTCTTCATTAATCGATTTTTAATTAGTTGATCTTTCAGTTAAAAGCTTTTCGAATCTCTCCATTTCATATTTATAGCTGAAATAGCGATAAATTGTCACTATATATCTGTCCTGCTCAGAAATCCTACGTAGATACGCGAGAGAATCCAGGGCTTCAGAGGTTGGAGCGTCTGTTTTCCGAGATAGCAAATGAGGGGAAATTCTTGAAATACAGTGATCAACAAGTAAATGACCTTGGTCTGGTATCTTTTTCGTTCAAGTGTTCATTTTCTGTAATAAATACTTGCAGGTTTGGAGCCAGACACGCCTGATGCGCGTACTCCCGGGTTAATCTTAGAGTCAAAATACTATCCGCCAAATATTGTTTAAAGTAAAGTTCGTCGGTAATTAATTGATTGTTGGATTAAATAATGGAAAATGAGCTCACCATCACCATTCATTTAAACCTCAGAAGTTTAATATCAGGAAAAGTCTAGAAAACATAACACAATTTCATTAATAAGATGTTCTAAGATTTCTTGTGGTGCTTAACAATTTCTTAGGAAATAATTGATTGTTGTTTATGGAATTACGATTTTATGGAAAAGAAACATTGTAGAAAAATGTGATGAAAACCATTGGGTAATCCGACCTTATAATAATTTGAATTATATTTGTATTGTTTATTTTTAATAAAATTATATTGAAACTCATCATAAACATGTGAGTCTTATTATGAGAAGAAAGGGTATTTCAGTACTTAAAATAATCTTATATATATATATATATAAACAAAAAAAGAAACATTAGTTCACAGCAGATATATTTGCATTTCCATTAAGCATAAAACTAAAGATCAGAAACATATTTTTATGATGTTCTTGATATTTTTGTTGTTGATCATATTGATCAGTTTGTTGTTGATCATGGTCATGGTTTGTCTTGATCATGTTGACTTTCAATTTAAATATTTCACATAAGTGGATGTAGTTTCTTATGTTTTTGTTTGAGGCAAGTGAAAGTCAATTTTCAAAAATACATTTTCAATACGAAAATTAAATAAGCTTTCTTTTATTCAATGAATAGCTTGATGCAGCTCTCTACATTGAAAAACAGTTATCCAATTCGATATGATATGTGTTTTCACCTAAATAAATATTTTTTCAAGTTACAGTACGGAATATCCGGTAATTATAACAGAATTGAATCTGACTTACTTTAAAAGATCCACATTCTCATGGTTATTGTTAGCTAGATTAGACTAAATTCAAAGGTTTTTTTAAATAGCATAACATAAACACAACTACTGGCTCTAACATTTTTCAAGAATTTTATTTTGTATTTGGTGATTTTACAACTTCCCAGAAAGGTAGGCAAATTCATTTATAACAATTCTATTCAATTCCCTCTGAAAACTAACAATGAAAAAATTCTAAAGGAAAATAGAAACTTGATCATCATCAAAAAAAGCTTAAATCATCCTTAATTAAGTTTCCTGAACCCTAAAAAAATTCTGAAATTATTTAGTTTCGTTCCGGAATCCCATTAAATTTGCATATATTTTATATCACTTGTAAATATTAAATTCCTAAGTATTCTGTTCATTCTCTTCTTATCACCAATTTTTTTAAAAATTAATTAAGTGTAATATATGTGTTAGTATGTAAGTTGTGTGTAATTGCACAGGGTAGTCATGAATTATTGGATCCATTTCAAAAATTCAAAAATTAATTTAAAAAACTAATAACGTCTCAACTATGTTTCTTTTTTAAATGAAAACTAATTTTAATAAGTATTTTTCAGATCGGTAACTGGTCGTTGCAGTGGTCGCAAATTATTGGACATCTCTCATTTTTGAAAGCCATTTCCTGCGAAACTATTAAAGCTAGAAGGAAAATAAAAGACGTATTTGTAGGGAATTTTGCGCTCTTTAATTTGACAAATCAATTTTAATTCGAGAACTGAATAGTTTTCGAGATATTCAAGAAAAACTAAAAAGGAAACCAAAAGACGTGCAACGGCTTCTGCTCATCGGTAGCCTTTAAATATGGAAATCTCTCGTTGCACCAAATTTATACCGCCGTAATTGTACGCCAACTACGCGAAAAATTTTTTTTTATTTGTTCTCTCATTTAAAAAAGTGCTGTTGTGACATTATTAGTTTTTTAATTAATTTTTGAAATGAGTACAATAATTTATGACCACCCTGTACATATGTATGAGTTAATTGTATATAAGTTTGACTGAGAACAAAGAAACGAAAAAGCAACATAAATTTCGAAAATCACGAATATTAAGAAAAATAAATTAAACATCTGAAAATGTTTATACCTTAAGAAAAGGTTCTATTCTATCTCATTAAATATCTCTAAAACTACGAATTAATAGCACGTGTAAATAATCGAATAAAACAAATTGAAGGGATTTGCTATGTGTGTCATCATACATAAGTGAAAATCGAAAAATTTCAAATCCTATTGTTTATTTGAGGATCTGTTGTTCCAGAAAAAAAAAATTCAGTAACGGATGAACACGTTCTGACCGAAACTAAATGCAATTAAAAGGGTGATAATAAAAGAAGAATCATAAAATGTTTACTAAATGTATTTATATAATGCGTTGTATTTTTGTGAAATTTGATTTTGTGAATTTTTCTCATGATTGCATCTGTTATGAATTACGAATCTGAAAATATTTTACAAAAGTTAGTAACAAAACATGAATTAGAGAAAAATCACACAGATAGCAAAACAAGAATAATTAATACATTTTCACTCTTTAGATATTCGTTTAGAAGGCCGCGGTGGCCTAGTGGTAGGGTTTCGGCCTTGGGACCGTTGGCTCCAGGCTCGAAACCTTATTCCACCGAAGATCTGCATTGTATAGAGCCGGTTACACGCTAAATCATACGTAGTGGCCAAACGTCCTCCCGTTAGTGTGGCGCGGAAGTTTGGAGAGGGGGTGTAAGCTCAGGCGTCGTCCTCGTCATCTGACCGCGGTTCTAAATTATGAGGTCCGTCCCAAAATAGCCCTCGTGTTGCTTCAAAACGGGACGTTAATATAACTAAACTAAACTAGATATTTGTTTATATACCAATGCACTTTTACTCAAATTCAATATTTTCTAAAAACCCCAATTAAGCCCTAAGAAAAAAATGGTTATAAAGCGAATGAGTTATTAACGCAAGTGTTTTAATTAGACTTTAATAGCAAACACTAAATACATCAAAGTCATATTCTTAGTATTTAAATATTATTGAATTTTCGACATTTGAAACATCTCAAAGACTGCATTGAATGTGAATGCAGTTTACTACAGTTTGTGGCATAGCATATATTTAAAAAATCATTCTTTCGATATAAATAATTTTTTTAAAACTTCCAGTCAGTTTATTAGTTGCACAAGTTTTTTTAAATTTTGAAATAAAGGAATTTTATCCAATTTTCTTTCCGTAATACAACAATAAAATATGTTTAAATCTCTTCCTACAGTATTTGAGCGAGCAAATGTAGTTAATTTAAAAGATGTCCTTCATAAACCGTGTAATTCCCTTCAGTAGCATCACACTTCTTACCATTCAAATTTAGTTCTCGACCCAAACATCCGTCATTCGATAAGCGACTGCCACGCATTTCTGAAGGGGATGTGCGCTTCCTGCAGTTTCTATTCCAAAGCAGATCGGTCGCTCTAAACGCAACAAACAAACATCTAAAAAGGTTTGATCTGCCATTGACGAAAGCGCTGTCAACTATTCCTAGACTTTTTATATATTTTTTCGATTGTATATAGCCAAGCTTGTGTTCGAGGTAGTCCATGGTCTGGTCATTTAGGATGTTACTAGGACATACTAGTGAAAAAATAAGGTTCCTTAGGGATTCTAACAAAAACGGAAAAAGAAACAAGCGATAAATACAAATATAAAACTGCACTGAACACTAGAAAATATTCTTTTATATCTTAATATATTTATGCACATAAACTGTTTAGAGGAAAATTTTCTCTCTTTAAATAACTGTCACTTTCAGATTTTCAGGTGGTAAAGAAATAATCATTTTAAAAAATTAATCCATATTTGTACATCATCCATTCTTCCAGAAACACGATATGTATTCTTCTAGGGTTTTTCAATCTCGTATAACTTTATAAGAAATTTATACAAATTAATTGAAAATTTTCACAGCAGAGTTTCATATTTCATTAAGTTTAATATGTTTGTTCATCCCAGGAAATTAATTTGAAACCAACTCTTCATCAACAATTTTTTCTGAAAAGTTTTCACCCACTTAATAACACAGTTGTTGTTATTATTATCTGCTTTTTAGCATCAGAGAGAGAGCTAGATTTTAAAGATTAAATTTTCATCATGTGTTGGCATACGAATAAGTGCTACAGTCTTGAATCCTTATATTAAATAATTGGATACACAATGTAAATCACTTTGAATAATAAACTTTCCCTAACTTCAAAAATGGGAAGGGAATAGGTTGGATTATTAATTACGTTGTAATTTCCATTTACTTTTTAATTTCTAAAATGTGAAGCGACGTGAAAGCATTGATAAGGGCAGTATTCAATTAGAAATAGTGGCATGCTGTTGCAAAAGATATTTGACTTCGACATCAAGTCATTTAACTGCAAAATTTATGCACTATGCTATTCAAAATATAAGTTAATTTGTTGCCTGTTCAACCTTTGAATGTTCATTGAACATCAATGGGAAAATCACTAATGTTTAGATAAAGGTTTCTGTGGCTTTTTTCTCGAACAGCATTAATTTATTTCCTTATTCAGACAAATTTATATAGAAAATTTTTTCATAGAAATTATTATCATAAAACATCATTTCATCTCTTCCCAAAGTATTTTATTATTTTAAATTCTTTGTAGGACATTTAGTTGAAGTCAAACTTCGAACAAACTTTTTAATCTCCTTTTTTATAAAATGAGCTTCACCATCTTCTCGACAGTATTTTAATCTAATTTTATGAATATGTACCACTTGATGATTTG
>BGPR01027698.1:307-20515 GCA_013235015.1 Araneus ventricosus
GAACAGAATGATAAAAAAAAATTAAACAGGTGTGTAATGACCTAGTAGTGAGTCAGGTTTGGGAAGATTGGATCAAATTCGTGCTTCTGAAATATCATCTTATGTTTTCAGTTTCTAAGGAAAACTGCCCGTGGAGCAACTTGCTCATTTCTTGCTTTATTAGTAGTTAATGGAGCTACCACACACAGGATTATACAATATGAAGGAATATTAAATCTGTCTGAGGGATGATTTCAGGAGAGAACTGATCAGTTCTGAGTTAGGGAAGAGTGTTAGGGTTTAGTGGTTTAGCATCTATACTAGCAGAGGAATAGTTTCTACTGGTACAGAAGCTATACCTCTAAACCCCTTAACTGATTTGCCCATACGCCATACGTGCATTCACAGACGTTATAATTCAATACAAAAATTACGTGGAATCCTTAAACATTTCAAGTATCCTTTAAGTTCTCAATTGAATTAAAATGACAATCACATTCCCAAACTAGAATATGTCATCTAATTAGATAGTTAAGAGAACAAACCAGTTAAGGGGTTAAAGCGAAAGTTGGTAACGAGACAAATAACTTTCCATGACAAGAGTAAATTAATTATTCATCATGTTAAGGTATCCGAACACGTTCGGAGCACTTTTTTTAAAAATTGTGAAATAGAAACACCAAAATATGTTTTTTAAATTCGAATTTAATAAAGCTTAATATTAGAGTATGATTTTTGAGTATAAATTATTATAAATTTACAAAAATCTTGAATTTCTGCTGCTTTTTAGGGGAAATTCCCCAAAACTTCAAAGATGCTAGAGGTCAAACTTTTGTAATAATTCAAATAAAACTAATACTGAAATAAACTACATACTATGGACTAGTGCTTGTGCTAGAATCTTAACATTCTTTGGATAAATAAAAATTTTAGACCTAATCGAACGATCATTATAAGATTTTCAGCAAATTTTTTATGTCATTTTTCAAATAAAAGACCATAATTAAAAAAATATTGTTACAATATACATTTTTCTAGTACATTCACTAGAGACACATTTGAAGAAAGTGCTCAAAAAAATTTCAGAACAATCGAATGATAATATCTTGAGTTATCATGTTTGAAGTGTGAAAATTATGCATAAAATCTAGTTTTGAGAAGAATCAAATTTTAGTTTTGCCACACGCTTAAATTAAGTATATAAACTTAAAAAAAATTCCTGAAAATATACTAACATCATATTAACTTGAAAAAATGCAGTTTAAAAGAATTTTTGACAGGTTTCTGTCCCTTTTAAGTCCTTTTTTAACCTTCCGGTTAATTAAAAGCCCACTTCCGATTTTCGGTTTCTTATAAAATAATTAATATCTCATCTTCTAATTAACGTACGGAGAAAGTAAATATGTTTTAGAAAGGTAAATAAATGAACTATCCTAAACGTCAAAAATTAAAAAAATGGGAATTTTGGCCGAAAATCGACTTTTCAAAGTGTTCTGATACTTAAACGCGTAAATTGCTCTTCGACTTTCAAGTAATAATCGATTCAACAAATTTGAAACATTCTGTATCAATAACCATCTAATCCTACACCATTAAAAGTCAGTACAAATATGTCTAACCCATTTATTGAATGAATTGCTTTAAAATCAAAACTCTGAAAATGACTCAATAAATTCCCAATTAAAAATTATGAATATTTCATTGGTTCATGCAGAACTCATTTTCAGCAAAGAACTTTCGACACTCCACGGTTGCAATATTTAAATTTCGAGACGCCAGAAAAGAAAAATTCTTTTTCGAATTTCTTCGCATTAAATATGCACCATACTTAGTCATCCGTCACATTTTGGAAAGGATTTAAGCTATAGAAGGGAGGAAAAAATATTAGGAAATAGCTGACGAATGCTATTTTTAACTTCGCGCGAAATAAAAAGTGCACACTAAATATTATCGACCAGAAAAAAATCGATAGCGTTTATGTTGGGACTCAAAGCGTGACTTTTAACCTAGATTACTTCGCTTCACTTCTAGCAGCACAGCTTGGAAATGTTTTGCATCAGTCGATTCTCAAGAAATTTCAATTGCAGACAGATTTGCTCCATAAAAGCAATTACTGTTGCATGATAAAAGTAATCGAAATTTAATTTGAAAATTGTCTCAGAATTTAAATTTGAAATGAAACTTAATGTAAGATCTCTTAGATTAGATGGATCATTGAGTAACACTGGAAGAGCACTTCTTCTAAGTATGGGCTTCTTAAATTAAACTTTTTTTAAAAAAATAAAGAACATTAACACATTGCAAAAAGCAATTTAGAGGATGTCCTTACCTGAAATTGGAATAGAGCAATTAATCTTCAATTTTTGAAAGATTATTAAGTCAGGCTAAATTTGGAATTAATTGTAAAAGATAAAGAAGTCACTTTAATAAACAGAGTTTAAGTGGAAGAGCCCATTAGTGGTAGAATAGAAGTAAATGTATCTCTCATCATATATTATGTGTACTTCGGATTGCAGGTTCTGGCGTTTTATTATTTGATTGAAGAATGTTCTTGAAAGTTTTTTCGATATATTTTTTCTATGTGAAGGTTTTGGTGAATTACGTCATTTCTAAAGTACCAGTATTTAATGTAAAATGGAAAATAAATGCATTTTATTAATTGCATATTAGATTTTCTTATAATACATTTCAAACTAACCGAAAACTTAAGATGATTTCTTAAGAAATAGTTTTCTTAAACTATTTTCCCTCGTGATTGCAAAACATATTCCTGGATCAATGTGCGCACATTCTGTGACTTTTCTGCCTTGGAAATGCTATTATAAGTAGAAATAGGATAGACCAGAGATGTACAAACTTTATTCAGACTGAGCCATAACAAAAAAGAAAAATTACGATATACAGACAAAATATATTTGAATATAATTTATTATAAAATTCAATCACAAAAAAATTATTTTAGAAACTCTTCAACACTAATGTGATGAATGAGCTGAGAATGCATTTCTAAAAGTTAATCATAATCCGCATCGACTCAGGATTTATTGATTACACTATTATTTTACATTAAATAATATTATTTTAAAATTTACGGCGGGCCCGCGTATTAATACGATGAATGAGCCGATGAGCTGACTAATGCGATGCGTATCACTAATGTGATGAATGAGCTCAGAATGCATTTCTAAAAGTTCCTCATAATCCGCCACGACTCAGGATTTAATTGATTATACTATTATTTTAAAATCTACGGCGGGCTAGCATTTAATGCGATGAATGAGCTGATGAGCTGACTAATGTGATGCGTATCATTAATGTGATGAATGAGCTGAGAATGCATTTCTAAAAGTTCCTCATAATCCGTCTCGACTCAGGATTTATTTATTATGATTATTTTAAATTAAATAATATTATTTTAAAATCTACGGCGGGTCCGCGTTTTCCCACCACTGGAATGGAGACACCCGAGTCCTTAGCAACTCATAAACATAAAATATTTTGATTAAATGCATTTATTTCGAGAATGTCAATGGATTGATTGAGATGAACATGATGCGACGAATTATTTGCACATGATAATGTTAAAGAATCTTACAGATACACGGACACTTGAGATTTCGAAACCACAACGTACTCAATCCCATTTGGAGTCGAGACCCATAGTTTAAAAAACCTTGCTTCAGATATCTAAAATATTCATTTCTAGCTATATTGGTAGATATGCTATTTACATCAGAAACATCTAAACGTTTGAACTGACAATTAAATTTTGGAATCGATTACACTTTTGCAGGAGGTAAAAAAACGTGACGTCACAATATAGCATAAGATAACATGTTGTGTTAGATAATTATATAATAATTATGTTATATATTATTATATATAATATGTTTGATAATATGCGCAGTTACATTTATCATGTGTCAGTGACGTCATGCGAGATGACCTTAATGAATGTATAATTTTTTTTTAATTCGCTACCTGCTGCCATTCCTAAAAAAGCAAAAGTTGTTTGCTAATCTGTAAATGCCATCTCATTTTATGTAGAATGAATTTCATTACAGCATATGAAAATAAATGTTTTTTATAAATCATTTCAGCAAAGTTTGTAAAATATTAATCGAGCTAGTGGAAAGTCCAAAATAATTTCTTTAAAAGGTAGTAAAATATTGAAATCTTAATCATTTATAGTTATAACTTTTAAGGAACATGTGGTACGTTTTTTGAAAAGTAGAAACTTGAGCTTAATTTCACAAAATTTAAGAATAAAATTAAAAAATCTAAACCTACTCTCAAGCATTCCGAGGCGTCTAATTTACGTATCAGTAAATTAGACGCCTCGATTAATTTCGGTTTCATATAAAATGGTAACTAGAAATTTATTAATATGACAGTAAAAAATTCCTCCCTACTATCACTTTAATGGGGGAAAAAATTCTCTCAATTTTTGATTTTAAGAATATTCTGTCCTATTCATATGAAAAAATATAATTCAGTGCATTAAAGAGCTTTCTCTATGAAAATGTGTAGAAAATTTATAATTGAGGAAAAAAAAGTCTGCATTTCTTGGGTAAAATTAGCTTACGGCAATTATTTAAACTCAGTACCTTCTTGAAATTGGGAGACACGCTATTTTGGAAAAAAAATTATTTTCATGTAAATTTGGCTATCGAGTTTACTTATTTTAAGCAGTATTTCCTAAGAAAGTTAATTGTTTGTTTGCTATTTTTTTAAAGAAAGTTTAAGCGTACAAGAAACAAAATCATTCTTATGGAGAATCAATAAAATGACTATAAACCCTTCAAACGGATTTTCAAATTGTTTTACGTCTCATGAAAAAACAATAAAAGAACTATAAAACTGTCTGAAATTACTCCAAGGAAAATGAAGAAGAGAATTCCAATTCATGGAAACACGGCAAAAAATACTATTTGTTTTCTCTGATAAATTAATTTCTCAAAAAAGAGGAAGTAATTAACTTTTTGAGTCCTTAATTAATTGACAGAACAACAAGCAATTTGATTTGAGAACTAATTATGAATTCATGATTTATGCCTTATCTTACTATAATCAGATTAAGTTTACTATGCATATTTAACAGAAACTTCTAGCTTAGTTTAGATAAATTAAAACCTCGCTTTGAAACTACGCGAGGCTTTCTTACTTTCTCGTATACGAAGTATACAAACAGAAAGTATTGTAAACGTCAAAAAATTCGAACTCGAGATTTTCACGAATCTCTACGTTTTAGACCTTCTTGAGTCCGAAAAATGCAATTTTGGAATTATGTCTATCTGTGAACACGATAACTCGAAAACTATTAGATCTACGGGGATGAAATTTGGTATATGTTCTTGACATATAATTTGTAGGTTTTTATCAAATTTTGGACAAATCCGTCTACGGGAAGTCTGTCTGTCCGCGTTCATATGAACACCATAACTCAAAACTTGAATAGATAGATGGATAAATTTGGTGCACAGTTTTATCATCAGGAATGTAGGTCCGTATAAAATTCTAGGCCAAATCCGTCAAAGGGTTGACTGTCTGTTGGTCTGTATAATCGCATACTTCTAAACATTATAACTCATAAACCCTAAAGCTTTAATAAATAAAAATCGGTCTGAGGCCTGCTAACCTGAACTGTAGATCCGTGCCCAATTTTCGTTTCAATCGGTCGAAAGAAAGTTGTTCAAATCGCCTATTTTTCTTTTCTCATCACGCAATGACGCGAGGACGTTATTGCGTAATTGCGCGATTTACTTGCACTAATCCTTTCCGATTCTACCCACGGCTTTCGCCTTCAAGCTTCCGATTCCCAAGATTTCTTTCTCCACTGTATTAGGGAAGCTTGTTCTTTTTACTGCCTTTTAGCTCATTTTTTCTCCACATGTGTTAGGAGTATACGAGAAAGTTTAGGGGAGACCACTCCCGCTGGTTTTAGGGACGGACCGCTCCTTTTTGAACAGTGGTCCGATGCTAAGGGCGACACAGAAACTGGCAATCCCTTCCACATCACCGAGAAAACGTTTGATACCAATATATTATACGTAAATTCAGGCCCCAAACATAGCGGATCCTCGGTGAAATTTGGTCTTTTCATTTTATTACACTGCCTGAATATTAATAAAATTTTTATTATATTAATTTGAAAATTAAAGTTAAATTAAATATCAATATTAAATAAGTATTAAAATATAAATTAAAAATTAACTTAAAAACAAGTCTTAACCATCTCTAATAATATTCTGGTTGGAACTATCGAAACAGTTTATTTAATCGAAAATTTGTTGTTTAGTAAAATTAGATTAATTAATTTCAAGGCCTCCGTTTCCGAGATAGTTTTATGACATTCTTTCTTTAGTAAAATAATAAATATTTCCAAGAAAAATTCATATAAAAATATGCTTCAGTAATGGAAATGTAATAGACTTATATTTATGATTAAATGTGACTTACTTCATGATCAAATGCATTTTTTTCTGTTGATTAGATTACTAAAACATTTCTCTCTAAAACTTTCAATTCGTCCATCCAAGATATTCTGATAAGTATTGCAGATGGGTTTTTTTAATATTCTATATTGATTTTCAATAAACTTTGAAATGATTAATTTATTTATGATTATTTTGAGGTATACCAATTTTTTAGTTAAGCATGTATTTGAAATGAAAGAAATTTGAATTATTAATGTTTGCTTATCGATGAAATATCTATACTAATTATAGTTTTTCCCCAGTCTAATCTCTCCAGTTTTTCATAAAACAACGAAATTTCAAAAGTTGAAAAAAATAATATCCTTCACTACAATAAACATATACGTGCGAAAAAAAAGTCAAAATAAAGAAAATGATAAAGGCCAATGAGATTTAAAATGTCGTTAAGAAACTGCCAAGAGAAAACGGATAGCATCACAACCGTCAACAGAAATTTAAATTAAGACAACTGTTATGATTATTAAATTTTTTTATACTTCTCACTTATCTGAATGTTTAACTTTTATTTTTTATTCGATAAAAAAGAAAAAAAAATCAATTTCTTTCTCGACATCAAAACGATTTTTAAAATGAATGTTAGCATTTAATCTGTCAACGAAGAATATCAGGATGCCCCGAAAAAAATGCTAGTAGAAAAAAATAACGCCATTCTTATTCGATAAATAAAGCATAGTAGCAACGCAAGAAAAGAAAAATCGCGAGTGATGCCATACGGCTGCAATAATTTCACAAACCCGGAAAAACTTCATCGCGTGAAGTTTATGTTGGCATCATCTCAATAACACTGTTTTTTACCTCCAGTTATTTTAGTTGCTTTTTCCTCCGCTATTTTTTTATTCGCCATTTCGTATCCTGCAAAGCTCC
This sequence comes from Araneus ventricosus, assembly GCA_013235015.1. Lineage (NCBI taxonomy): Eukaryota > Metazoa > Arthropoda > Arachnida > Araneae > Araneidae > Araneus > Araneus ventricosus. The sequence continues at coordinate 7,648 of BGPR01027698.1, forward strand.
AGATGTAACGTAATCCTCAATATATTTTTAAGAGATGCAGGATTTTATATAAACCTTCTTCACTTTAGTGGACGTTATTTTTCTTAACGTTGCTTCCACCATATTTCTAAAAAGATTAAAAACCTGTTCCATAAAATCACATGAAATGAATAAAAATAAATAGAGGCAGGCGATGAGTTGTAAGTTTGGATGTTTCAATTGCGTTACTAAATGGCGGTAAATCCTATTCTCCGAACTTGCTTGGAATTTTAACGAAATAGAAAATCTCATTTGTACACATGGCGTTATTTAATAGGAAAGTTCTTTGGCATATTTTTTTCCGATAGCAAACTTTTCAGTAACATGGCAGCAATATTATTGGAACAGAAACCTCATATTTGTGGCATGTGTGCCAGACGTTTATTTTCTACGTTTGACGTAAATCTTATTACTCAAAATCCACTTTATTTTTGAATTAAACATAAATAAAACCCGTTTCCTTTGAAACTAAATATGCATATATGCGATATAACCCTTAACAAACAACTTTTTTTGATCAAATAATGTTTGAAATCTTTTTATAATACTTTCCCGCGTACGAAATATACATTGAGGAAGAATTCCTCTGGTTAAAAAGTTTAAAAAATTCTGCCTCGAGACGTTTAGTAACATGCGATGTTCAAAAACTGTTTTTTTTTTTCAGATGTTAGCTTGTGTGTAGGCGAAGACTGTAACTCAAAAGCACAATAAACCACAGTGACGCAATTCGGCATATGGCCCTTACTTGAAAACTGTTTGTTTGCATCAAATATTGCACAGTGGCGAATCCAGGATTCGGGTCGGGGGAGGGGGCTGAGGTCATAAAAATTTTGTATCGTAGTGACGAATGCCGAATTAAGCCAAAACACTTTAACTTTACAGGTTTTCCTCTCCTGACAATAAGAATAATAAAGAACACTACAATATTTTCGATAATTTAATAAAAATTACAATGAAATAACTAGCCAAAAAATGTTTTCGACCGCGCCAACGCTACAAGTGTAAGTGGAATGACTAGAAAAGTGGAAAATTTTCGAGCCTGTTAAGTCAGAAAGCAATGTTGTCACGATTTTATTACTATTTTTTTAAAATGAAAATTAAGACCAAACAGTTGTAGTGATTTTAAATTAAATCAAGATTTTTGGTTTAGCTCTGGGGGGCTGCAGCCCTATAGCCCCTCCCCTGGATTCGCCACTGATATTGCACAAACACTGTCTATGGGAAGAGGTACTTTACCTATGTGGGAATGTAGGAGAAAGTTTAGGGCAGTAACACTCCAGCTTTTCTAACCAAAAGAGAAGTTTCATGAAATGAACCAAGATTATCAGCCTTTGTATGATCTAATCAATCTGAATCACGCGTTGTGAGTTGCGCTTCAAGTATTAAAACGTTTTCCTTATTTCTTTTTGAACCTTAATAGCTACTACTTTATAAAATTTTCCTCTTATTATAGCGATTATAAATAAACGTTCTATTCAGTTGCTCTTAGGGTCTTGGTTAATATATTCAGAGATCAGAAAAGATAATTTTGCGTCCTCAACAAATTAAATAATTCGCAACATGTCAAAATATCAGCAGAAAAATACACATCTTTTCGGACTTGTTATATATATATTCTCTACAGCAGCCTAACTATTGTCTCATCACTTTGTTGTTATCAATGTTTCAAATTATTTTAATAATTTTTAATATAGTGGAAAATATATATAAGAATTTCAACTGTAAGTAGTGGTGTAATGAAAGCAAATCATGTGAAAGAGTGCACATGAATTACATAAAACTCAGCAGTATTAGTAACACCTCAGCATATATTTAGCCCAGTGTATATTGTGGTGTTTGCGTTTCACTAAATTTTTAAACTTTACCTGTTTCAAGACTCATTTTTAATATCTAAAGTCTATATTTGATTAAAATTTTTAATGTATAAAAAAGGATATATTGTGAAACACGGGTATCATTAAGAAAAAATTAGTATAGGTAACATGAGTTACTTCAAATGTCAACTCACAACAAAACTAAGAAAAATTTATTTTTGCATTCTTTAATTATTTAATCGTTATCACACATATCTTATCGTAGCTAGCCAAACTAAAGTTATTATGCATAATGTTTTATACGTAATTTTATGCAGAAAGCTTTCATGTTTTGTTATTTAAAACGACATTGTGTCAAATCTTTTTCTATGATATACTTCTTTAGTTAAAAAATAAAGTGTTTGTAAGGTGCCATGCTCTCCATCACATGTGCATTGATTTTCTTCATAGATAATTCAGTTTTTAAACAAATGCATAAAAACTTAAAAAGTTAATTTTTGGAATCCTATTAATTTATTTTCTTTCATTTATGGAGTATTTCTTGATTATCTATTGAGTATGATCTGCTAATAGTATAAGATCTAAAAACGCAATGTGCGTATGAACTTCTTAAAACCAATCACTTCTAGTAACACTTAAGCTATTAGAATATCTTCTATTTCCTATTATATTGACTGCTTTGTCTAGAGCCTTAGCTTTTAATTTTGTTTTGTTCAAAACTTTTGCAATTGCATTTGTAAATTTTGAATTTAATTTCATCATCATAAAGTTTTATTGTGGTTAATCCTTATCATTATCTGTAGAAGTTTTGAAATTATACATTTTGAGTAACCAAATTTAAGTAATAGCGGTATTAACATCTTGCCAGTCAAAAAACAAGAAAGGAAACAAAATTAATAACCTGTTCTCCGCTTTCCATGTTAACTCTTTTAGCAGAAATAATTCGGTGGGCAGCAAAGCTAAACGCACTCTATTCTTATTTATGATTCCGAGTCTCGTTGGCACGCTATACGTGGAGCAACGTAAACCGGCCTTATTACCTCTCAGAAGTTTAACTCTTAACATGTCTCCAATTACTCTCATTGTCTGCCAGGCTGAAGCTGCTGTATTTGTGCTGTAATTACGCTTGTCAATGTTGTGAGTTTTTAAATGATGTTTCCAAAGTTCAACAACCGGAGATGATGGATGCACTTGAATGAGAATAAGAAGTTCCTAACAAATAAAATGCAAAAATAAAAAGAAAAACTAAATGTAACCAGTTGTATTAGAATTTTAGGAAGTAAACTGAAGCTTGTGGTGATCTCAAAATTATGAAAATAAGTATGAATGACTTTTGTACTTTGGGGATATTTCCTAATAGGCTTATAAATAGTTGAATTGAATACTGAAATTTTTAAAGTGACTTACATAATTGAGGAAGCAAGCTAATATTATAAATTATGGAATACATCAAAGATGGGATATATTTCTTCAATGTATATTATATTTGTTGAAAAGATATATTTCATTATTTGATTTGAGAAGAGCCGAAAGTATCTGATTAATATACAGGGTACCCGAAGAGTATTTTACACTTTACAACAATCATTAAAAAATCTAACAAAGATATGCACAGCCGGTTTATTTTATTCAATAAATAAAGTGTCAATAGTTTTTTTAATAAAGTGAACACTGAATGCATCATGTCATTGATCTCGTTTCGGTACGACTTCATGGTAGAAAATGGCGCAAGTTGTTGCGTGGTTAAACGAATTTAAATCTGTAACGCAGGTGTAATTTCGTACTACACATAATCGAAATCAACTTTTAAGACCGACAATTTGTGAATGGCAGAATAGCTTTACGAGAATGTCGATTTCCCACTGCATCATAGAATATGGTTGGAAATCTCTTGCCAACTCGATGTATTGCGTGAGATAAACAGTGGCGTAGTGAGGGTAAGTAGCGCCCAGGGCATAATTTCAGTTTTTGCCCCCGGTTGGCATCGGTGGCATAGAAAATGTAAATGGCGAGTCTTACTTTATCATAATGTGTTTCAAAAGAAGTTATATAAACACATAACCTTTTGTCTCCATGGTACCTCCCTAAGAGTAGTGCGCGGCGTATCTATGTACCCCAGTCACTGGCGACTAATGGTGCGCACAATGAAATGTTCTAAACGTTGTCAAAAGAGTTTTTTGAATAGTTTCTTCATAGAATTAAAAAAATACCGTAAATACGCATCTTTGCTTGTCCTATTAAATAATTTTGTAAGCGTGTCAAGATACTTTCCGATAGTTGATTGTAAATTTGGCATTTTATCAATTATGACGCAGACTTGATTTGCAAGAAGAGGAAATCAATTTTTCTGCCCGTTTTGAAATAATCACACACTTTTTCTAAACCTGTAAGGAGTTTATCTGATTTAAAACTGAAAAAGTATCTTCTTAAAGCAAATGAAAATTATAATTAATAAATGAATATCTAGTCTTAAAGACGTGAATATTTAAGTTTGGATATCTAAAAATAATTGTTCATATAAAATTGTATCAACACATCAAAGTCCTTTTATATATTATCTTGTACATATAAGTATAATATTATTGAGGGAATGGTCTCGGTGGTTTTTTCGCAGGAAAAAGACATTCACCAATGGCATATATCCAATAAATAGCTTAAAGATTGCTTTTAATGACAATACCATTAAAGCTTTTATTAAAAGAATATATATATATATAATTGGGAATTTGAGTTAAAATTTATTTATTTTTCTCAGGTATTATTGGATATAACTTTTAAGTCTGTTGCATAACGGGATTGTTCGAAGAAAGTTTTGTCATTTATTTTGATTTAGGTCAATAACTAGAAACTTTCCTATGTCAAATTTAAACTCAATAGTTTTGACGATTGACGAGAAATTTCGGTTTTTGGTGAACTTGTAAAGTTATCAGGCCAGGAGTATAGTATTAAAGCGTACTTCTTAACCAATGCATTGTCTACGAAGATTAGCGATAACGTATGATAGTCTGAAATGTGACCAACAGTTTCTGTTTCATTTATTTATTTTGTCGTTGTGGTGCAAATAACTCGATAGAAATCTGTATAAAATGTAATAAATTTTTATCGTAATTTAGCGTGTTACAAATTAAATTATAAAATTACAGACACCCAAAATGCCTGCAAGTGAAATAGTGAAACTATGTTGATCATTAAGAACCTGGCAGGGTTTCCGAGAGATAAATTCTTGATTGTCATCCCTTGATTCTTTCTGAGTTTTTTTTAAGATTTTTTAGGTTATCACTTCGTGTTAAAATCCACGAAAAGCATCAAAAGTACCCAAAATAGATCTTGAAGGAAAGCCGAAATTCAAATAAATAAATAATAATGAAAAACTTTTCAGAATTAATAATTTTGATAGAGAGAATGCATGGTATGCAAAACTGTGTGTTCTTTTCCGTGATCGTACGTCACTGCATATAGGAGTTTCAAAGACAATGCTTTGGGATAAATATCCAGGTCTTTGGGTATTGCCATTAAGCGATTTCATTCCACAAAAGTACTTTCTAGATCGCAAATATAGATAATCAATATGTAAATTTATTTTAAAAATCTTTACTTTTTTAAAACAAATTTTGAAAGGCATTGTTAAATAAATTTTAAAAAAAGAAAACGACATAAAAAGTTATTTTCTGAAAGCCTGGCAAGCATTTCAATCAAATAAGTAAGTTAAATAAAACCCACATCGGAAAGAATACTAAGTCTGTTTACAAAACGACTTTCCTGACGTTAAATTTATGGACGACACGTAACAAAAAGATTCGATTACTGCCTTTCTACACTCAGGGGTAAGCAGTGGAATCTTATTGTATTCAAAACGGATAACTCGATGCGTCTACTCGGCTGAGTTATCAATAAGATAAAAAGGTAACGCACAAAAAAACTCGCGAGGCTTATCTAAAACATTTTGTGAGAAAAATATTGAAAGGCAAGGTGGTATTATATTTTCCTGTAAGAATAAAATGTGAATAAAGAAAGATTTGCATTATTTTGGTCAATTAGAATAGATTTTTGAATGTCAGATTTACGATGAGATTAGAGGAATAAATTTTTTTCTTAAATAATAATTATTTTTAATATTTAAACGTACAAAAATGCCATGGAAATGTGTTTCATTCGTAGATGAAACGCATGGATAGAATAATTTAAAGCATTCTTACGACGGTTTTGGATAATTTCATTCAAGATAAACATTATTCTTCAAAGTATATATTTAATATACATAAATATACGTAGAAAAATTAGAAGTATTTAACCTTAGTGCAACAATTTACTTAAATTCCCTATGAATCGGCGTAATTTAAGAGTTGGTATGATTTTACTCTTAGTTAAGACCAACTGAAGCATTTCAAATTATATATTTCTTAAAAATAAATTCATGTAAAAATCATATTAGTCAATAAATGTTCGGTCCTTTATAGCTTTCCTTTTTAATATAAGATTGTTCAAATGCCAGTTAGGGTTTGCATGATTATCTTGGGCTGAAAACGACTAGCATCAAACTTTTATTCCAATAAACATCTGAAAGGGCTTTTTCTCTATAAATTTCGAAGTTACAAATCATGGATTTTATTATTTGAAAGTCTTTTGTACAAATACTAGTTCTGAGTTTGATTTCCAAATAAAGATAAATCAGAGAACTAAACCAAGAAAATTAATGCAATATTGTTTCTGAAGCAAAAAATAGTTCTGATCGAAGCCAATGTAAATATATTTAATAGAAGAAAAGAAAATTTAGAGGAAATATTGTCCTCATTTATCACCTTGCCAAAGAAAGTCAAAGAGGCAAATGTCAAGAGAGTTAAATTTGAAGTTATTAAGCATGTTTTTATTATTTCAAAGCCTTTTAGAGGAATAGTAGTTCTGTGTTTGTCTTTTAAATAAAGGATAATGATATAACCAGGACTTCATTGAGAAAGCATACGAAAACATGATTTTCAGAACAAAAATAGTTTTGATAGATCTATATATGTAGCATCTATTAGAACAAAATAAAATTTTCAGGAAATATTATCTTTCTTGACCACCAAGCATAAAATGGTCAATCTCAAAATCGAAAAAGTTTTTAACATATAATTCAATCAAACAATCGCGTATAAATGCATTTATTTAAAGAAATGAATGAGTATATATATACAGAAAGTTTTAACCTGTATAAAGTCTCTTACAGAGTTGATGGTATGATTCAAAGAATCATACTCATTTCTATTATAGATAAAAATAAATTGCAAACAGTTAATGTATCCTCATAAAATAATAGGTCTCTTCGACTTACGATAGAGTTCTGTTCTGACTGACATGTCGTAAGTCGAACTGCCCGATTTATATTTTTCAACATTATTTTCATTCCAACAGGTAATAAAAATTGTACATAAAACAGAAGTTTCAGTTTTCTATATACTATTCTATATACTATTTGGGCTTATTGTGAGAAATACATAACATGTACTCTACTGTAAGTATGGTAAACAAAATTACAACCTGAAGTTATATATATATTCTGAAATTTATTTTTGCGGTTGTAAGTCGCATAAATCGTAAGTTGAGGACAAAGTGTAATCCAAAAAAGAAGAGGACAACTAAGTATCAGAAGAGAGACTTATAAACATCAGTACTGATGTAAATGGACGAGTTTTCTGGTTTGTTTATTTACATTAAAAACCTTGACATCTGCTTATATGTTCGACTTCCGCTTTGAAGATTCCATTGACTTAGCATTCACCGGAATTACGTAGTACAGGCACTTAAATGTAAACAAACAAACAGAAAACTCGTCCATAGTATCGCTTCGATATTACATCCTGTTTTCATTAGTGATTAAAGCATTCATAACATCATTTACATTTTACATGAAAAATTAAAATAACTTCATTAAATAAGCTTCTTTAAATTATATAAAATTCATAAATATGTAAGACCAAAAACTTCAAAATTCTAAAGTTTCCAAACCCTCAAACACCATCAACTTCAACCACAAAACTTCAACCTCTACCGGCAATTCAAAACAAACCTCCTGATTCAGCTACAATGTCAACATTCACAATGCAGCTGCAACAAAGTATCGGCAGTGCAACTCTCCCCCTCTAAGTTTTTAAAACTTCCAGCGGACTTTTGCAACTGTGCGCATCGCAACAGTGGAAGGGTGCGCGGGAACTCAAGAGGGGGCTTCCCTTCGGTCGTCCCCCTCTGCGAAAAGCTCGGGCGAAGTGACCTCTGGAAGTGCTGGGCGCAGGTGAAAAAAAAAATCGTCTGCTCACCTTGTTCGACGACCATATTTGTTTACGAACCTATGAGTAGCGTTCTAAATGATTTAAATGGAATAGAACAATTTAAATCTTACCCGCATGATCATTCTTCCTTCTAGCCGGTGGTGTGGTGGTTCTTTTCGGCATCAGGGTCCTGTCAGTGTGATTGTTGATGGAGTTTAGTTATCACGTTTTTTTTTCCACATCACATGGCGGTGTTACAGGCCGCCGAAGGACTTCAACTCATGCCGACTTCGATTCGGCGGTTCTTCTGTCGTGCCTCGTTCGTTCGGCCAACTTCGCTTCCCTTGGTGACGTCACTTCTCCCGCACTATGACGTCACGAGGAAAGCATCGATTCCAGTGTGCACTTCTCTTCTGGGATGTTGTGAAGCAAGTGTAGTGTTGAGCTCTAGCACTCGAAGCTTAACAATTAAGTGATGAAAAAATAAATAAATGAAAAAAGGGGGGTAAAAAATAGAGTCTCATAATTTTATTTTTTTCTGAAAATTGCAAATGCACTTTTAATTTTTGTCCATATTTTTAGAGGGAGCTCAGTGGTATATCTTCATTATCATCAAGTTGCATGAACTGAAATATATACTTTGAATTGTGTGATTTCTTTTTAACACGCTTTAACAATCGCTGGAAAACAGCCCATTATCATGTTCTTGAAATCCAGTTGAACGTTGTCTTATAACTGCAAACGTGCACGTGTTACAAGGGCAGAAACACTTTAACTTTTGCAGAGGGGGAAATTTGTTTTTCTTTTTATTCTTTTTCTTTCAATCCTACGAATCAATTTTAATGAAAATTGAGATTTTAAAGCGTAATCGCATTATATCTTGCATAAATCATCAAAGATATAAGATAAATTTATGAACTAAGTAAAGTGGAAATTCATCAATGTCTCGCGGTTGAAATGCTTTCAGAACTGCAATATTTTCTTTACTTAATCTTCATTTTCTAAATAACAACAAGATCACTGATTATGTGTTGAAGGCTCAAACTGCTAATATAAAATCCGTATTCAGTTACTGAAAATGCTCTTTAGCAAAAAAGTAATATTTTCATGCATAAAATACACTATTCTCAGTACAGCCTGATATGGTAAAAGTTGAATTGTAGAGAAAATGCAACATGCCTCAACGAATCTCAAAAAAAGTAGAGTGAAAAGAATTTCGGTGTACTAACTTTGTCTTACAAGATCCTTGAAAGAAATAAACTTGCAGAGCCAGGTTTTTCTCAAATACCTATTTATCAATCCCATAACTTGGTGCATCTGAGGTTTGTTGTGCAATCGGAATTTTTTTTTATTGATAATAATTAAATTTTGTGACATTGACTTTGAAATTTATCAATATGCACTCAATTTTCTCTATGTAATCGGCCAATTTTCAATTTCATAATAGCAATATTTCGGAAAAACCCATAATGTTGACCAGATTTTAAAGACTGAGTTTCATAATCCTAGTTTTCGGCAGGACGATATAGAAGTAGTTTCTATCAGCTGGTTCTATTAATATTTACAGTTCTATTAATTCAACAAAGCTGGCCTTTCTTTTATTGTATTATTTGAATTATTTCTGCAGTTTAGACTTTCAACGCAGAATATGCTTTAGGAATGAATCTAAACGCTTCAAACGAGCCGCAGAAATGAAACTTGCGATATCAGTAGTATCAAAATCGTTCTACGATTTCCATGGTAAAATCAAGAAAAGTATAATTGGCGCAAAAGAATAAAACTTTTCTTATTAAATGATTCAATGCTAAGTCGCATTAAATTACTCGTAAAAATGTGAAACTAAAAAAAAAACTTGTGAAAAGCAAAAATGTCTTTTGTACTTTTTTGTTTAATAGCCAAAGGATGAATGAGTAAATTAAGCAGGCGGAGTGCCTCCCTTGACTCTCTTGTACACTTACACAATATGGAATGTTTTGTGTTTAACTTCATAGAATAGTGGACAGAATTTAGTGTGGATTTTGGACCTCTTTTCTTCGACCGACTGAGTCCAAAATTTAATACAGATCTACAAGATCTCGTACAGATTTTCAGTTATCCTATTCGTTGCGTTCCTCAGTTGCCACGATCACTCACACACGGACAGACAAACAGTTTATTTGTAGATGGGCTTAGTAAATTTTGAGATATCACCCTTTTATACATACGGATAGACAGATCGACAAACAGTCAATTCGTATACTGATTTGCCCTAAAATATGATACAGATCTTCAGTTCTAGTGGTAAAACCATATGCCACACTTCCTCCTTCTACCTTTTAGTGATTTTGAGTTATTGTGTTCACATGCACACAGATAAACAGACAGGTTTCCCGTTGATAATTTTTGTCTAAGATTTGATGCAGAACTACAATTTTTATGTAAAGCACTTACTACTTCTCATTTGTTTAGCTCGTTACCTCCTATGAATTACTGTGGTTTCGGGCACTCTGACAGACAGATATAATTCCAAAAAGGGTTTTTTCGAGCTCAGGGAAATCTAAAACGTAGAGATTCATCAAAATCTGAAGGCTGAATTTTTGATGATCACAATCCTTTCTCTTAGTATTCTTCGTTTACGAGAAAGTAAGAATATAACGCTTGTCAAAGTCACTTATGTTTTAAAAAGAATGTGACTTTTAAAAAGAAAAAGAATTTTAGAAAGTAGTTTTAAAAATAATTTCACTTATGTTTTTTTAGAAAAGAATACTGTTCAGCAACGGATTCCGAGATTACCAATTTTGGACGATTTTACACTGGAAAAGGGTGTCAGGCAATGGGTGATATGAGCACATTTCCGGAGTTCTTTGTAACATCACGCTCAGTAAATTGTAAACATTACCCTTCCATTCTTCACTTTCCCCCTATTTTGATGAAAATCACTCCGCATGCGCAAAAGCTCGGAGGGTTTCTGAATCCATTACTATACAATATCAACAACGTTCTAAAAGTAATTGCAGAGAAGAGAAACAATATCTGATATGGAAAACATAATCTACGTCTGCTATTTTGTTTATCAGATACAAATATTCCGTTTTCCTTACAGTTTTCTTAAATTCTGAGCTTTTTTAATACTGCTACGGGACACTGTAGACTACATAAATTAAAGAAACTGTTCTTCGTTTCGATTGTGGGAATTCGTGGTCCCTTGCGCGTTAAAATCAACATATATCTTTCCGTTGCGACGAATTTTAAGTACCCGAAGGACCGCCCAATCCCTCCAAGAACAAACACCCATTCCTGATCAGAATTCAAATCTGGCCTTGGCATCCTCTGAGGCTATACTTCTTCGAGTCGGTCGCCAATCGATTCGGCATTGTCAAAGGCAAGACTGGCGCCTAAACAGGAAGTTAAATTTTAGCGTTTGTGGTTTTGTTTTTAAAACAGTCCTGCCGTCTGCTTCTCGCCTAATATTTTACTAATTTTTTTGTTTTTTTTTTCCAGCAAAGTTTCAATCTAGAAGAATTCTAAATTAATTAACCCTTTGCGGTGCAAGGCATTAATTTTTTTTAAATAAGATGAAAAAACATCATGAATGGGTTTAGTTTATTGTCTAGACATAGAATCTACAAAAAAAATGTATATATAAAAATTTTCGTCATTTAGAGGGGTGGTCACCCCCCTTTGGGGTCACCCCTCTCATATGAGAACCCCCTTAGATTCAGCCACCTTGATACACTCAAAAATGTTGTTGAATCTTACAGAAAATCATAAATTAAGACTTCAAGAATATTGGAGGAAAATTTCCGAGTTAATTTGCTAATATTGTAGACGTCCAAAACGGAAAAAATTTCTTATTTCTGAGTTAAGGAATTTTCCTAAATTTTATCTCTAATAATTCCTATTCAGGAACGAAATTTCATGAGGCTGCTAAATGCATTCTAAAAGGAGAACTATTAGTCCTATCCTAAACCTATTATTTTCCATTTATAGTTGAATTTAACGGTTGAGAAGCGAGTGAAATTAGGTGTGCCATCAGCTGGCACACTGGGCCGCAAAGGATTAAATTGCGTCATACTACTTTTTTCTACCTTCTTTTTTCGATTTAGGCGTTTGAATGAATTTCGGCATTTTACGCTTCGCTCAGTCCAGGAAGGGAAAAAAATTGGTGTAATGTCTTTGTATTTGTTTCTGTATGACAGTGTTTATGTGAACCAGATAATTTAGAAACGCGCCAAGATAAATGCATGAAATTTTACCATGCGATTTTCAAAACAAAATTTTACCATGCGATTTTCAATCAAAAATGCACCTCATTTACAAATATTTTTTAACAATTACGCCATTTATTTGGAAAGAAAACGGTATATATACCCTAACTGATGAAAATATTAGTAACACCACTTCGACTCGTCCCTGTTGCAAATACGCTGATATTATAAACCAGATTCGCAATTAAAAAGACTTTCCCTAAGTTAAAAGCACCAGTAAACATTGCAATTCGCCTGTTTATGGAAAAACAAGACATTTGAGTGACTGGGAACACGACATGACTGTGGTCTTCCGATTCTAATTATCCCCGAAAACCGCCATTTTTTTTTTTTTGCCTGCTTCGTATACAGCAGTGGCTCGAGTCTTCAAAGAATACCAGCTAAGCTAAAACGTTTTGAGCAAAAAGCGGAACAGTGAGCGAAAACTGCTTGAGAATCAAAGAGGAGATTGACCCAGTATTGTGAGCAGTAACAGAAGCAACTTATAACAATATAACGCAATACAATTAACGAACAGCACAAAGCATATCCATGCTCTCTACAA
>BGPR01027699.1:233-20515 GCA_013235015.1 Araneus ventricosus
ATTATGAAAGTAGCTTTCGGCGTTTAGAGTTATATAAGAATGGTATTGAACGAAAGTTTGTGGCAAGGTTTAGATATAAGAAAGGATATTCTCCAAAAGAGTTACAACGAAATTCAATAAAATTTTTATTTTCGTTTTATACTTATCGAAATAACAACATATTTTCCCCAAGACGCTTTAAACGTGATATGATATTTATGTAAGTATTTTACAAGTATGTTTCTAAAATAATAAATCGAAAATATTTTGGACTTAATTGTAGAAAATTATATAATATTTGTGTAATGCAAAGTGTATTCAAAATAAAGAAATTGACATATCTGTAGTTTTTAACAATTGAAAATATCATACAAGCATGAGTTGGGATTAAATTCATTATTTAGATGCTGTTTCCATATTTTGGAGAAAGGAATGAGTAGATTATCGTAATCTTTGAAGCTTGGGAATAGACAACAAGTCTGCTTGAATATTAAAGTGATGTATTTACAAAAACCAGCAAGGTGGCTAATTAATCCATAAGATCATCTCTTTTCTTAAAGAACAGAAGAATTTTTTTCTTTAAGAAATTAGTTTCTTTTTATAGAATAACATGTTTTCCTCAAGTCTGTCATATTTTTGTTTTAATTTCAACCGTTAAAAGTATCTAGATTATTCTTCAAAATTATTCACAAATTGTTATTAGGTTTGATTGATTTCATTATTTTATAGTGTTTGGTATTTAGTATGTCTCTTCGTATATTCACTTGGTTTTATTATTTTATGTATTTAATTTGTAGAAACTTTATTCAGCAAAAAAATTACAAAGAATAATAATAAAACAAAAATATACAAAGCAAACCGGAGATCTTTATCTCTGGAGTCAGGGGTGTGTCGTAGTGTAAAGTAATTTAATGATTATTAATGGGTTTAGGGCAGTTTCAGCAGCAAGCAATATTATTCCTTATTCATTCCAAAGTTCATTTCAATGCACTTCAAAAGACAAACGAAAATTGCCATCAAAAGATAGACTAAGCTATTTCCGATCTGATCCCTGCTATAATAAAGCCACATCTTCTTTTCTTATTATCAGGTATCTTAAAGAAACGACAAAAAATGTTTCAATTAATTTTCCATTAGTGGCAATACCTAATGGATGATAATTTGAATTTTTCTTAAAGAATACTCATTTACATCCACATTAGGACTAATTATTAGAGTAGAAAAGGAAAACTACCAAAACTGTATGGACGGACATATCATAAAAGCATTTCATATCCGAGAGATACATTGCGACCATTGAAGGATGTTAAATCATTGTGACTAACGAAAGCTAATGGTTAAAGTTAACGAAGTTATATTGGAAATCTGAAGATTTCCATTGAAGAAGTATCATCCCGGAATTTTCTTTCTTCTGTTTCGAAGGATACTTTTCGTAAAGCCCAGAGTCCATCATTATGCAAATTTCAACTTTTTCTCGAAATGATAAATATTTTGTGCTTTCTAAATGAAAGACCAGTTGCCATTCGAGAAAATTCACCGTTATGTGTCATCCCTTCCAAACGAGATATTCGGTGAACCGAGAAGAAAGTGAAATCGCCTCCATAAATGGCAACACCGTAAACCACTTGCAGTTTATTCCATATCCCATGTCCCTTCCTTATATAATACTTTTCAGAAATTCTCCGTAAACTCAGGAAAGCGTGAAACAGAAAAGCAAAAAGCCAAAAACGCTGCTGTCAAATCCATTTCCTGTGGTAAATGCGCGTGGCCGTGAAATATGAGCTTCCGGAGAGTCGCGTCACAAGAATTCGACCAATCACGTTTTAATCCCGATCGGTGCGACTGCTGCCTATAGCTTCAGGGAATATTTCTTGTGGATTTATAACACGGTCGTAAGGACCGCTGATGGCTGCCCATAGCGACAGGTCCGTCAACCAATAGAGTGGAAGATTGGGAAGCCTAGCAGATGTCCGGAATTTCTTTACTGAACGTCAAACAGGATTTTATGACAAGCTGTTTAAAACAGGAAAAAGAGCATTTCCTGGAATTTTACAGATACCGAGCTCAAAAAGCTTTAATATATTTCTACAGATATTTATGTATGCGGAAAAAATGTTTTAAAAACTAATATTAAATTCGGATATGTATATATATATATTGAAAATTTTGGGAAAGTAGTTATTTATTTAGACATCTTAAGTAACGAGATTTTGATTAATTTCGAAATTTTTAAAAAATTCTTGTAGTTGTTTTTAAGAAATTGTTAATACTGCAGGTAAACTTTTATTTTACTTTTTTGATATTCACACTCATTTTATTATAATTTTATTCAGGAATCAAGAAAGCTTTTTGAGTGTTTTTAAAGATATTTGAAAGTGGTAACAAATAATATATTTCAACTATATTATAACTTTACTTAAGGTGTAACGCGCATTTTTTTAAACGGAAATTATTAGATTCAAATTTCAAATTTACATCATTTTTTTACATGCTCAGTTGTGTCTATCAAGTGATTGAGAGTTCACTTGAATTGCATCTATAGAGATTGTTTTAATTTAATTTGTGTGGGAATCTAGTTTACACATTTTTTTCTGTTATCGATTCATATGTAAATCCAAGCATGATATGAAACTTTAGCCAAGCTAATTTTTAAGCAAGATCTATAATTCTAATCATAGATATTGCCCGAATCAATATTCGAAAAGGCAAAGTTGAAATCAAGACACTGAAGGCAATGAGTATCTCACATTCTTCCAGAAAAGTCTCCAGATATGAATCTTTTCAAATACCGTTCTGAGAATAGTGGAGAAAGGTGCGACATCAGTGAATTCCCTCTCTTCAAGAAACAGAAGGAAATTTGAAGTGTCTCGTTAACACAGGATGAAAAATGTCTCTCAAAACCAACACATTTTCGTTTGAAGAAGATGACACAAAGTTCTCGCATAAATATCATTTCATGCTGGATATAGTTTGTAACACTTACATTACTTTTTACAATGTCTGTGCTTGGTACTTCTTTCCTTAAATCTCTGAACATTAATTAGAATTTTAGATTATGCAAATTTATATAAGATGTGAAAGCTGCATTATGATGCTACCAAATTAAAAAAAAATATTGTCAACTTTTTATCTTTTGTAAAAACTTTTGTATCTAGTTACGTAATGGCTTCAAAAAAAGAATATAAGAATTACATGGCAATGAAAGCCTTCATCGCAAATAGAAGTTTGGTTCTTGAAGAAAGCTGTCTAAATGAAGGAAATGATTATTAATTAACTCCAAACCGAAAGCAAAGAAAGAAACCTCTTAAAACCCTTATTATTACAGTTGAGCATCATATACTAAATCGGCTTTTGAAACTTTTCCCAAACTTTCCTTCAAATCCGTTTAATCAACTCATAATTCAGAGATGTCGTTTCGTATCATAGTTCAATAAATTCTCGATATTTCTCGCGTCCTGACTTTTATCAGAACTAGTTAACTGAAACGGAAAAAGGAAAGACGGAGAAAAATATTCAAGCCTGTAACCGGAGTTTTATTTGCATAATGCTAATGTGGTGCGAAGGAATTTTTCTACGACATCCGTAACTTCTTCCCTTCTACGAACATCGCAATTACGTTAACTGAAGAAGGACAGGGTGAAAAAAATCCACCCTCACAGTGTGTAATAAGCCACGTATTCATTTTGGCTTATTTCTTCAGTTAATCCCATCTTAAGTATTTTTTTCTTGACTTCCCCTCTTTTTTTTACTTTAAGCAGAAAGAGAATCTTTTTATATTTTCTCTTTAGTTCATTCATACACTTCGATATAAATTTAGTAAAATATCTATAGATTTAAATATAGATTCTTCAACTTAAACTAACATATATTTCCAGTGTGTTTAAAGTTATTTTCTTTATCGGAGGAAAATTTAAAAAGAAAAAGTTAAAGATGAAAGTAAATTTGTATGCTACAGAAAGAACGTTTTTCTCTCTTTTTATAAAAATCCAGAACTTTCATCACAGATTTTTACTATCATATATTGTAATTAGATGAAAATTACAATATATGATAGTTGTGAAATTGTTTTTTTATTTACAAAGAATTTCACTTATTGATTAGTTTTTTTACTATCAAATGCAAAGGAATGTATGTAAATGTAAGAAAATATTAAATGTTTTACTTAAGTCTTACGGATAGTCTTATCGCACTCTTTTGAATTTCAGACAAAATATGAGAGGGTACAGCAAAATATTTAATAAGTCTTAAAATAAAATTAACTCCTTCTATCTAAAACTTTATTTTTACAAACCCACTGAGAACTTTTTCGCATTATATTTAATGTATTTGTGCAGTGGGAAAATGTTACAATAATTTAATAAAAATAATCTTAAATTACATGATTACTTCAATTATTTTCGTTGAAATAAACAGATCATTCCACCTTACCAATTTTACAAAACATATAATTCTGAGCAGGGAGATTTATAATGAATAAAGGAAATTCCTTTTTATCTGAATTGACGATTTTAATTGAAACGAGGAAAAAATTGTGTTTCAGTACTATTATCGGTTTTATCAGAAATATTTATAGTTTTGAAAGTCACTTTCAAAAAGCAATTTTTGTAGTTAATGATTTGGAAAAAACACGATTTTAATGCTTAGGTGTCTATTTACATTCATAATGATCACAGGCCCGTATATATTTTATTAAATTATACATAAAAGAATACATTAAACTAACAGATTGCATTAAAATAGAGAAAATTTTGTAATCACGAATATGTTCAACTTGATGAGAAATATTAGAATAAAATAAGATAAAAACTGCAAAACGCATGGTAAACAAGCCTATTTAAGATAAAAAAATTTGCAGTTTGTCATTCTCAAGTATTGGTATGTTTTATACGAATGTTAAAAATACGTTCTGCACGAATATTATGACCAATCAATTAATTCTCTTTGAGCAATGCATTATCAATAAAAAATTAAATTTCTCTCAGTATGCCACTTATATAAGTGAAGCAGATGAAAACGTGGAACTGTGCACTAATAAATAATTATCTGACGACTATAATTTTCACCAGTGGCGAATCCAGGATTCGGGTCCGGAGGGGGAGCTGAGATCATAAAAATTTTGTATCATCGTGACGAATAGTTGCCTCATGGCTTATGTAAACCAAAACACTTTAACTTTTTCCTCACCTGACAATAAGAATATGATTCTTGTAATGTTCTTTATTATACAATACTATCGATAACTTAATAAAAAAATGCAATGAAATAACTAGCCAAAAATTGTGTTTGACCGCTTCAACCCCAGATAGCACGTAAGTTTGCAGCAAGTTTGATTTTGACTTGTCATGGCAAAATTTGACGCGTCAAACTTGAAACGAACTTGTAGCAAGTTCGCTGTGACAACTAGCACCACCCTCGCTTGCAAATCAAACTTGCAGCAAGTATGCGAAACAAGCTTCCTGCAAAGACAGCACAAAGAGATAATTATCTTTGTCTCTGTTTTAAAAAAAAACTTCCGATTTTTAATAGCATCTCCTAGACCGTCCTTCTTTTTATTAATTCAATAAATCAATCATAATTTGTCAAAAAAACTAACTTTTTTATAAAAAAGTTTTTGAAACATTTTCCATCTTTTTACTAAATATATCACTCGCACTTTAAAGAAAACTATATCGCCTTTTTCTTAATGTTGAAATTTTAGCGTTTATAAACAAAATTAAACCGAAAAAACAGTAAATGTTTTTTGAAAAATAAGCTTATACATTTTGTCCCATTTTAACGTAATTACTTTTGAACTCTAATTTCATAATTTATTCCACTAGCAAAACATTGTTATTAGCTAAAATCGCTCTCTCTTTGACTTCAAATCATATTCTTAACTCAAAAAATTAATGAAATCAAGAAAAGTTAAAAATAAATCGTATACGAATCGAATCGAACGATGTATTAGCGAAATCTATCTTCTCCTCTCAGAGTTCAGCTGGCTCAATGGTTAGCGTCTCCGCTTCGGAACCGGGAGGTCGCGAGTTCTATTCCGGGTTGTGTTCGTACTCTGTGTTTGCTATAATTTGCAATGAGTTTGCACGGCAAGCTTGTGGCAAACTTGCTGCAAGTTCGTTCCATGGTGACTTCGAAGCTTTCGTTAACTTGCTGCAAGTTCGTTCCATGGTGACTTCGAAGCTTTCGTTAGCTTTCTGCAAGTTCGTTCCATGGTGACTTCGAAGCTTTCGTTAACTTGTTGCAAGCTTGCACTCTTGTCATGGCAAGTTTGTGGCAAGCTTGCACTCTTGTCATGACAAATTTGTGGCAAGCTTGCTGCAAACTAAAATTGCTATCTGGGAACGCTACAAGTACAACTGGAATGACTAGAAAAGTAGGAAAATTTCGAGCCTGTCAAGCCAGAAAGCTATGTCGTCACGATTTTATTATTATTTTTAAAAATGAAAATTTAGAACAAACAGTTGTGATTTTAAATAAAATCAAGAACTTCGGTTTTACTCTGGGGGGCTGCAACCCGATTGCCCCCTCCCCTGGATTCGTCACTGCTTTTTACATTTTGCAAATGTCCCTATTAGCACAAGACACTTCACAATATCTCCAAGATCGTGCTACGGTATTCTTAACCCGTTCAGTACCAGCGAAAGGAGAAAAAAGCGCTTCCTCATACCCACGCGTTTCGGATGGATACGTACACAAGGGACCGGGCGATTTTTCCGTTAAGCCTAATTTCATTTAAAAACTGAAGGAAAACTTTCGTACATACTGAAGGCCAACACTCCGATGCAACATCATTCGAAAAAGTAACGGTTTTTACCGCCATCTAGTGCCGTTTAAAAATTCAAATAAAACGTTCAAGTTGCGATCACATATGTGTGATGATGGGCTGTAGGACACGGAAAGAGTGATCACGTATATGCGATGATGGTCCTGAAAGTGTTAATGCTGCACAACATAGTGAAGATATCGTGAGAATATTGTAGAGCATCTTTGCTGCTTTCAAACATTAAAGCAACATTATTATTTGTTAGTGTGAGAAGTTGAACGATGAAGGAAAAGTTTTGTAAATCCAAGGAATGGGAAGATATTGACTTTTAAACCAGCTTTTTTTCCTTTCACTTGCAATCCAAATAAAAGAATTGAGAAAATCTTGTTTTGAAAAGGAATTTGATCCTCATTTTTAATGAATTCATTTTATTTTGTATTAAATTAATGGATTTTGGTTTCATCATAAATGAAAATGATAATCATTTTTTTATTGAGAAAAACTACAATTTGCTGGGGGTTTTTTCAGGTAAATAATTTTGGAAAACAATTGCCTCTGTCAAAAATGGTATGTTTTAATATTTAAATTTTTAAAATTTTGACATAAAATGATTAAGTCTTTACCGTCATTATTAGTAAAACAGGTTAAACCTTTTTCTCTAAAATTTATTGTCACAATGGTACTAAATTCCTCCTTACATTTTAGATAGTATCATAATTAGAGACATCATTGAGGGCGTATTTTCTAAATAACTACAAAATCAAGTAACTAATACTTTTCTTCGTAATAATTTTATCTCTTTTTTATTTCGATTTATTTTAAGTAATACTTTTTCTATACTTTTCTTATGCTTGTTATTTTCTTGTGTATTTTTTTTTATTCCTGTTTTTTTGTCCCTGTTTATCATTTTCCATACAAAAAAATAAATTCTCCTTCTTCCTATCCCAATACGAAAAGGCAAACTAACTCTTTTCAGGGTTACAGGTGTTGTGATGTAATGCAAGGTACAGTAATTATGATCTCTTTGTGTTCTGGAATATTTGAATTAAGGAGACAGAAAATATTATTCTCACCATTCATTGAAGAATCAGAATAAGTATTTTAGATCGTGAATGATTTTCATTTCTCCAAGATGAATCTTGTTTCCATTTTCATTACGTAATGCACACACTTCTTTCTAATCTGACTCAAAAGCCAAAAGAAAAAACTGGTACAGAGGAGAGCATACAAAGCGTAGAAACGCCAATCGAAGGTAAACGTCTGATAGTTTGTGAGACATCCCTCTCTGTCGACTGTTCAGGTAGAATGATGACAATAATAAAGATTTAGGAATTTTTTATATATCGTTTCATCCAGCTGGCATTTTTGAGATGCAGCTACAGTTTTTGAAAGCATAAATTAAGTTGAAGTTTCATGAAAGCCACTGCAGGGGCATACCATGAGAAGAAGGTACAACATCCAACTTACCCAGTGAGGCCGTAAAGGAGGTTTGGGAACAGGAGTATCGTCTGTTGCCAAGTGTCTCTTCGTGATAAACGAGCAACACTTGCACTCGGAACTCAGTACAAAAGTCTTAAGTATCAGCACTGGAACAACGCAACGAGCACCTAGGGAATAGAAACAATAAGAGCCGAAAGTAACGGAGTATCTTTGCGACTTGACTGACAAATATAGAGGTATGTATGCTCTTTAAGCAACACCGAACTCTGGAAACAAGTTAGAATGAATAAGAAAGTCTCGTTTCCATATGTATCTAGCAGATTGAAGGAAGCAAAATTCCATTGAGCTATATTTTCCATCTGTCAATAAGACGGGGTTCGATCATGGCATGCATTGTTTAGTTAAAAGCTCTGAAGTCCCTGAAGGTACGCCTCAGCAAACGTCGACTGGTGGAATGAATGTGCGACATCGGCTCTGGTCAGGTACGCCAGTTCTATCTCCGTATTCACGCTGCATGAAAATGTATTGGTATTGGCAAGCTAATGAGCACCTCCTCATAAGACAGCTAGGCCGTATTAGGTTTCAGGAGCAATAATCTAGTTTCGAATTTTGCCACCCAAGTCCTCATATCTGAAGGTACACCGTACTATCGAACAAAGAAATCCAAGACCTCGGAAGGCACCCAAATTGGGGCAGTTTACAAGATACGGTATGTATTGCTTCCTTATGAATGTAAATTTCCTCGAGCTAGTGAAATCCTTGCCTTGTCGTATTTCTGCATTCCACAGCGGTGAAACCTACCAGGTATTAGACCTCTCGTACCAGTTTTGTGACAGCATTTTGTGTAGCTTTGTATTAGGATTGAATTGAAAGAGGATGTTTGGGATTTCAGCAACAAAGGCTATATCCCTATTCATTCCAAAAGTTCTTTTCAACTCATGCAAAAAAGAAACGACAATTGTCATCAAAAAAGATGGGCTAAATTATTGCCGATCTGATTCGGTCAATAGAAGAAAAAATGGCACCCTCCATATTCTTTTTTTTCCTGTATTTCGTATATGTATCTGAAAATCAAATGACTTGAAAGGGTGCTCGTCACCTTGTTTGGAAAATTGGTGTATTCGTCAGCATACAGAAATAAACAGAATCAACAAAGTAAAAAAAGTAGATTTATTTTTATTTCAAAACCCACAGCAGGTACTAATGACTGGACATGTAGTATTCCCATCAAGATGAAGAGTTGAAACGTAAAGCCGAAAGGAGAGGTGATACAAAATACACGAACATTTCTTCGCTTATGAAAAACAGTTACACAATACATCGTGTTGCAAATATTTCACTGTCAACATTGGATGTGACTATCACATGACAACAACATCTTGCAAGTGAAGGTAAAAATCAGAGCCGGTGAACTAAAGACTATGGAATGCAATGAAAATACAGTGAAACAATGAAGAAGTAGAAAAGTAAACTATGCAAAACCTAATGGTTTTTTTATACGCATACATTGAAAATAATAAGTTTTGTTACACATTTTTTGATTCTCTATGGAACCATGAGAAGCAATAAATTATTAATTTTTATTATGCCGACGATATAATTGTTAGTAACAATCATCACATAAAGTTCAATAGCAACTTAATTTCAAGAACGTTGACTTAGCTTCAACTGAAAGGTTATATTTTGAAATAAAATCTGCAGCTTTGGCTGCGGAGTCAAATGATTTTATACAGTAACAGAGTGACAACGAAGTTCTGCAGCATTCTAGATTAAATACTGATAACGGTAGGTATGAAAACAACGTAAATATTTAGATTCCATTTTATGTACAAAATGCATTTCCATAACGTTTTGTTGTATTATTTTAAGTAACAATTTAAATATTTGCAATGTCGACTTTTAATATTAATGAGCCGTATTTTACGATTGCAAACTAAGTCGCGTGAATAAAATTTGCGCATGCATAAAAAAAAATTAAATTTTCAGACTAAATTTTGAAAAGACTAAAATTTTCGGTAAAATACTCAGCAAAATTGTATTGTTTTTTTAAAAATTTTAGAATATCGTCGCTTACAGAACTTTTTTTGTCATACTGTTGATTTACATAAAGGATCCTATTAGCACAACTTATTGTACGATATCTCCACGACGTTCTTCGATATTTTAAATACCGCATAATATCGGGAATATATCGTAACAATACTTCTGGGCATCTTCTGCTAATAGGGTATGGCTTCACTTAATAAAATTTGTTGAATATAAAGTCACAGTAAACACAATAGAATTTTATCTTCGTCAAACATCCGCATATTTCACTGATAAAACATACTTACTATTAAGAATGAAATCATGTGTCAATAACATAATGTTATAAAATAATGATTATAATGAAATGTTACCATTCGATTATTTATCTAAATAAAATTGTTCCTGCCATAATATTTTAGGTAAATATTTTAGTGAACTTACATGAAACACATATTGCAGCAATCTTGTTTCTGTGCTTTTTGTGATAATGGCATATATATTTTTGGGGATATATATGTACATGTTTATATGAACATAAATGTATTACTTCCAACAGCGTCATACACAATCATTTTGTTTATATATTTATATATATATGTATATACAGAGGCACGTAGGGTAGTTTAAGTGCTGAAATCTTATAAAAGTATCTTTGCTTTTACTTTGGCAAATACAGTACATATATAAGGTGCTCTCAGGCTTCATATGGTAAAAGCCATAGTAATATGGTATTGATATTACTAAAGAAACAGTGACTCGGTGAGTAGGAAATAAAGAGTGCAGATGTAATTATGGAAATTTATTATGCAATTTGTAAGGAATTTCCGAACAATTCCTAGTTTCTTTCGAGAAAAACGATTTCATAATTTCTCACTAATAAACATAATTTGCAGAGTTAATCTTTTTTATGTTAAGATAACTTATTAATATCATGCCATAATATTCGTAGCTACATAACGAAAGCAAGTGAAGCAAAGTTCCAGCATAAGTGAAATCAAGTTAAATTGAAAATACCCTTCCATTACTAAACACGATTCGTCCATTCTAAAATATATCTTCATAAATTTTATTACCAATGCAGTCAATAGATTCATAATTGTCCAATTTTAAAGCAAAAGAAGCATATTGGATTACTTAATAATTCTGAATGGAATTTTGGAAATAAGCCGAGTCCACAGTTAACACATCAGACTTTTATGTGAAACAAACTTCATCAAAAATAATATTATCGTACGGAAAGATACAGTTACTCCCGCCGTTTATCCATGTTTGAAATTCTTCGAAAAAATGCAAAAGGCAGCGGAAACTATGATAATATCAAACTAATCTCACACACGCAGAAAACGCTTCATGAAACTAAAACATTGACTCCGAGACTTCCAATTAGAAACGGAGGTGGTGCCTTCAGGCTATTGAGGTATAAGCAGATTAGAAATTATCAGAATATTTTTTTCTTATAATGCCGCTCTCCAACGCGTGTACTTGACTGAATGTTAATGGCACAAGATCCAAATCTGGTCCAATGTATCAAACTCTAATTAATTTAAATTACAGATAAATTGCATGTGAAAAGTTTAGCAATTTGTTATGATTACTTATCAGCCGTTAAAAAAGCGAAGAAAATTATGCCTGAAACTAATGTCATTAATAAATGACATCACGTTGGCATGGTTATGTTCTTATCCTCCAAAGCAGGATAAGCATCTGCGATGTATATGACTAGCAGGAAATGATATTTAGAGCATTCACATAAAATATGGCTGACAAAGAGAATGGTATGACATGCTTAGCAAATATGTCCTGGATCCGAATGCTGTAAATGCTTATGGAAGTTATATGTTTGACTAAGTTAAAGTCTTGTTTACATCTTTTAAGATGGTTGAGATGCTAATGATTGAATCCAGTAATAAATGTCTTTATAGAAAGTGGTTTCTTGTTGAGACGCGAATCCCTCGTATTTTGGTATTATGCGATAAACTTTGTTTTGAATAAGATCAGCGTTCTGAGAAGTAATCAAGGTTTCGACTTTAGAACTAGTCATTTCTGCTGAAGCGATATTTAGATCATTCACATAAAATATGGCTGACAAAGAGAATGGTATGACATGCTTAGCAAATATGTCCTGGATCCGAATGCTGTAAATGCTTATGGAAGTTATATGTTTGACCAAGTTAAAGTCTTATTTACATCTTTTAAGATGGTTGAGATGCTAATGATTGAATCCAGTAATAAATGTCTTTATAGAAAGTGGTTTATTGTTGAGACGCGAATCCCTCGTATTTTGGTATTATGCGATAAACTTTGTTCTGAATAAGATCAGCGTTCTGAGAAGTGATCAAGGTTTCGACTTTAGAACTAGCCATTTTTGCTGAAGTGTTAACTTGGTTCTCAAGACGCAAAGTCACGCTTAAAATTATAATTATTGCAAAATGGCATTTCGCTTCTGCATTAAAGGAAAAAAAGTTTTTTCCTTTTCTTTCTGTTAACGAAATTTCAGTTAAACATCAGGTGTTAAGGCATTTTAAAAGATTCCTATAATGACATTTCCTGGGGCAGAACCTACTCACAATTCTGTTACGAACTGCGGTCATTTAAATAGATTTGTTGAGTAATAAGGTATTTGACCCTAGGACGACAATGAAAATGTAAAAATCTTAATACAAAAACTCACATATCAACTATTGCTTTAACTGCAGTCTTCATAAAAAAATTTAATGAATTTCGAAATATTATAAACATGAAGTTTAAAGTAATTTAGGAATTTTAATATTGCTTAATAAAAATAATTTCAAAGGCCAATAATTTTTTAAAGAATATCGCAAGTTTGAGCGCAGATGTGTTCGAATTGCATTCAAGTTTGTAGAAACGAACGACTCACTCTTTATTTCTAATATTTTCACAAGAGCCACTGTTTTATACATTCATAAAATACGGTTACAAAACGGCACGACACTCACATATCATCGATATCAAACTAGCCAGTACCTGATAGTAAAATGTAATAAATTTGGTAGAAATATTGAAGATAATATATATTCAAGAGCGATATAACATCAGTTTATTTACAAAGCAGTGGTAATAGCATATAAGCGGACAGATACGAGTAGGGAAAGGATGAAATGGCATAGGGTGACTTGCAAAATATATGCCACCTGTTAGCATATCTGATATAAGCATATCCGCATGATAAATATCCGTTCCTTTTAATAGAGATCATTAATGTATGTTGATGGTTGGTTAAATATTTACATTGAGCTGTTTAACGAAACTTCACAAAGGTAGGCTGTGCAAATTCAATAAGCTACTCTGCATCTCTACAATTTATTTATTTTTCGGTCGCTATTGTAAATAGCGATAATAAGCCTTCAGAACTCCCCCTGCAAGCGAAATAAGAAAGGATTTAAAAGGTTGAGATACATTAATGATATTAGAAGTTGAAAAAGCAGTGCGATTCATTAAGATACAAAAATATCATAGCATTTGTAGTTATATCATTTATAAATAGTGCAATAAGCTACTTTATTTGATTGCTACCTTTTTCTGTTATTTGCAATAAACAAATTACATTTCTTTTTCTTATTGCAGCTATACTGTTGTACAGCACAAGTATATGTATATATCTGAAAAGGAATAATATTATTTACATTGGAATGGCAAAAGGAGAACGAATCGATTTGAAAGATTGAAATAGTTTTTCAGAGAAATTTCTTTCCATACATAAATTGTTTTTTCATTATCTAGAAATTTAAACAGTCAGGGTTTTCTGTTCAGATTACACAAGTGTAAACATGATTTTTGAATCTATAGTAAGCAGTTTAACAGCCTTCAAATAGAAAAGAATTGCGATACATGTTTATTCCTTGTTTCAGCAGTGAACCAAAAAGCAATTTTGTGAGAAACCTTTTAATTCTGCATAAATTAAAGAAAAATTCATCAAGATCTTGCGAATATGTTAAATATTGTTATTTAATGATGACTAATCTGCATTTTTTTTCTGGTTTTTATACTTTTAAATCTCACCGTTTCGAAAAAAAAAATTATCGAAAAAGAACGCAATTCAGACATTTGCTATTATCAAGTCATAATTCAAACATTTATTTTTTAATTTAAAAAAAATCAGAGTTAAAAATTTATTTATTGCGACTACCCTATGATAATAACGTTGTGACATTATAAAACTTGTGTGATTAAATTGGCTGAAGTGAGAAATGCTGCTGTTACTTCTCTGACTAATGACTTGCTGTTAGTTCTCTGCATTTAGTGAATGAACTGTCCACCCTAGGCCATTCATCGGCACAGAAAAGCCTCGGGAAAGGGTGAAAAGCGGGCAACCAGCACCACAACCTGAAAAAACATGCAAATAGTTATCTTTCAGCACGAAAGAGACCACTCTGCTAAATATTTTGAATTCCAGACCTTTTTGTTGTTGGAAGATCTTGATATGTTTTGTTTTTCTGGCTGATGCTAGGCTACTTACAGAGTAGGAACTAAAAAGACAGAGAAACCGTTCGACGAAAATATTATTTATTTTTCTTCAAAAATTTTACCGCATATATCTGCAAATAATTTACGAATGTCAATAATTTACAGACATTGAATCTCAAGAAATTTTATCTTGACGCAGGCATCATTAAGATGCTTATACAACGAAAATTTGGCTTTATATTAACGAAGATTGTTGTATTAAATATTATAAAAGTTGGATTTTATATTATCAGAAACTGGTTGAAAGATAATTAACCTTCAAATCATTTCATCTAAAAGTGTCACGCATCGAATGTCAAGGAAATGTTAACTTTGCTCAATGGTCACATGGTTTCCCTTAAGGCGCACGGAAATGGGTTGTGGTTGGCAAGGGTAATTGTACCCCCTACCGCGCTTATCTCCGAAGAGATCTCAGAACTTCAAATCTCCTCAAAAGAAGCAAACCGCCTCAGACCGGCCTTCGTCGCTGTTAAAGGGAAATTTTTAGACCGCCTCTCTCGGTGTGAGAGGGTTAATGGAGGCAAGCTAACGAGAGATCCATATGTGATCTCTCGTTGGTTTCACGTTTCTGCACAGACGCCTTTATAGTATTATATGATTCACCCATGTTGTTCTTTAATTGGTATTTAATTACAGGTGAAATTAAAGATGTTTGATGCTTCACCATGAATCTAAATTAATGAAGATGGTCTTTAAAGAAGAATTTGTTTTTGGATTGCTATAATAGTTTTGATAAAGAATTTCGATTCCTTTATCTTGCCAAGATAAATTTTCGTAATAATTTTATTTGGAATTGAAGCGAACCATATTGATTTTTGGAAACAAGCATTTTTTAACGAAATTTTATTTTAGGAACTGTAACTAAAAATAGGAACATTTTATCATCAAGTTGTATATAGTGAATTCGAAATGTAGTTGTATGTGGACCACGAGGAAGAAAACTATAAAGGCGTATAAAGTTGAAAAGATTTTTGCAGTTTGTTTCATTTCAAATAGCTGAAGAGTAAACGTTAGATTTTTATTTTTTAAAGAACACAGATTGGCGGAGATACTAAGCATTCGTTGGTGATCTTTCAGAAGTTCAGCGCTAGATAATCAAGGGTATTTCTTAATTTCTGTCCTCCAATGCGGTTGTTCCGCCCTTAAAATGGCGGGCTTTCTCTTCGTGCAAGCAGTTGGGGCACTGCTTTGCTAGGGATACAGAGTCTGATTTTATGAATGAGTGATTTTTCAAATTCACTGTATATATAGAGGTGATTTTTATAGTTTCAACTCAACATAACAAGAAAATGCTGTAAAACCTCGAAAATTAATATTGCAGTATTAATCACTGTTGCAATAAAAACAGTCGTACTCTTCTTGAGTAAAAATTTTTCATCGAACTTCTGGTATTAGTATGTTAAACGAACTATTTCATAGATTGTGTATTATTATATTATATGAATTCATTGATTGAACATTATTATATCATATTATATGAATTCATCGATTGTACATTATTATCTCATATAAACTAATTCATCGAATTTTGTGTATTTTTATGCTAAATGAATTATTTCATCGAATTTTTCGTATTATTCCTTTTAGTTTCAAATCAACAAAACAAGAAAATCTTCTTCATTAAGTCTCGAAAATCGGTGCTGAAATATTAATTATCATTACCTCAATAAGAGTTGAAATTTTTTTTGCATACAAATCTTTTATCAAACTTTGCGCATAGATATATTCAATACATTATTTCATGGATTTTTTGTGTTATTGTATTACATAAATTATTTCCTCGAATTTTGTGTATTATATTGTACGAACTATTTCATATTTAATTTTGTACATTGTTATATGAATTATTTTGTCGAATTTTGTGCATTATTATATTATATGAATTATTTCGTACATTATTATATTATATGAATTATTTCGTACATTATTATATTATATGAATTATTTTTTAAAATTTCGTGTATTATATTATATGAACTATTTCATCAAATTTTGTATATTAACATGTTATAAGAACTATTTCATAGAGCGTTGTGTATTCTCATATTTCAAAAATTGCTTCATAGAATTTTGCATACAAACTTTTCATAGAACGGTATCTCTGTATCAGTATCTCAACTAACAAATCTAACTCTACGATCTAACATTTAGCACTGCATTGGTTAACCTATAATAAAGCGACAAGAAGGAAGCAAACAATTACTATTTGGTCCCCGTAAAAAGTGCGGCTCTCAAATCAATTTGAATAAAAATGTGATAGAATTCAATAATAGTCTGTGATAACATTAGGTCACGTGATGGGATAAAAACCAGTCGAGTCTCTGCCACATTCTTTGATTCAATTATATCTTCCATTTTTGAAAACTTATTGCTTATTACAGCAAGTCGAATGACACTTTTAATTTTAAGTCAAATACACAAATATTTTTTACCGAATGATGAATTAAATGATGTTACTAATAAAAGGAAAAAAATCGTAATTTTAAATTAACAACCAATAAATTGAAACGCGATTTCACAAATGTTTTGAAGATTTTTCTTGTTGATCTGTATCTTGCTGTCGTTATTTGCTCTATGATAATTAATAGGATTTGGCTTTCATTAACAGCAATTTAACAATCTATAAGGTCAAGTAAAGCTTGGCGAGCTTGTCAGTGAACAAATGCCCATAGCTATGGCGTCGAACAAGTTCACGTAAACTCTTTAGGTAAAACATGTCTATTGTTAAGTTGAAAACATACTCAGTATCTTTATTAACTGGAAAATGCCTTAAAGTGGAATAAAGTGCATTGCAGGCAGCTTTTAGTCAAGTAAGTATTTGCCGTTGCATTGTGCAACAATTAACAGCTTTTTCAAGTGTGTAAATATACAGGCGAAATTGGAATTTCCTACTTTCAATCATCTTCCACTAATCTCTTTGGCGGCAAAAGAATTCCGGTCGCCAAAGCGGTCTGAAAATGTTAGCATAATCCTAAAGCAGTAGCACTCAAAACTCTATGATTACCGCCAAAGAATCAAATAAGGAAGTTGATCTTGGCTTACAGAGCTTGAATAAACGTGCGTTGAATGCTAACATTTTAAGAAGTTCATTAAAGAGAAAGGAAATACTAATCATTCAGTGCATGGAATAAGATTAGAGTTGAGTGATTTTAATATTCTGTAAATGTCTAAAATTTGTGCTTAAAGCGGTCATTTTTTATATAATTAAAATGCTTTGTTTCAATAAGAGTAAAATTGTTAGTGCCTGGATGGAAAGCATGTTTGAAAAATACTTTAAATATCAATAAAAATTATATAATAAATGTTCTAGAATAATTTGTACGTTTTACAATTGCGGCTGAATAAGTTGAAATGTTGTGGCACTGCACGATTTGGCAAACTTTCATTTTATAAAGCATATCAGTGTAAAAATTGTTCAATCTCATTAATACAAAGGTTAAGTTTTCAAATTAATGAGGAGATTGTAAAAACAGAATTTAATATTACGAAAGGAGTTTTTTTTCTATAGAAGCATATTATTTCATTTCTCTTCATAGTGTTTCACAATCTCTAATGTCCACCTTTGTACAAATATGAGCAAATGTATTGTTTTCAGAAGCAGCCTCCTAACATTCCATTGCTATTTCAATAATAATGATGACTTTTAATATTTACATATTTAAAATTTAAAGTAAACTTCCAATAAAATATATCAAATTATAAAGACACATTTCATGATGTAGAAAAACTGCAGCAATATTTATATAAATTATTTTATTTTTAAAAAAAGCCATCAGCGCAATTATTTTAAAGAGTATGGACTGTAAAGGGATTTGCAACGAATAGAGAGAATAAATACAAATTGCATGAAAACTTAGAATCAGACTCAGTGCTTTCCTATTGTGTATGAGATATTGGAATACTGTAATTCTTAGACGAAGAGACTATTGCTTAATAAATGAGGTGAAATATTAATAATGTAGCAGTACATTTTATTGTGATTTAAAACTTAGTCAGAAATAAGGTATACAGGATGATTTAGAAATGAGATTCCGACAAACTCTAACTGTAGGTCAAGATCAAAAAATAAGACTTTTTAATAGAATTTATAGACATTTAGTTGGTTGGTTGATTTAGGTGTACATCAAAAGAATCTTGTGTCCACAATTAAAATGAGCCATATGAACCATCATTATTCCAGTCAAGAAACAGCTGTCGCGGAGGGATCAATGTTTAGATGCTGAGATGGTAGAGGTGCATTTAATTCTTGGAGCCATGTAATAAACGCGATCAGATGATCATTTGTATCTATAAAATTTCAAGCAGGCCATGTGCTCATCCTTCAGCAGTTGTTTGCGAGATTTAGCTGGCTCTATATTAGATGAATTTTATTATAGATGGAAAATCATACATTTCAACATCTTAGCTTTAGAATTATGCATACATTATTTAAAAATCCCTCTCATAATCATGCATAATTTATTTTGAATGTTTTATATCACTCCTTACACTACTAATTATGTTTCCTTGGTATGGTCCTAAGCAAAATGGTTTGTTTCACTTGTATACCTGGCTATTTTAAATTTATTGAGCCTTTTGAATCACCCTGTATAGCTTTTTTAAAAGAAAAGATAGCGCATTTAACCTTCTCTAACATGTGTTTACTCTTTACTAGTAACACATTCAAAACTGCGAAAAGTTAACTAACATATGATGCCTGTTAACTGAAATATATGAAATGTCGATATTTTATGTCATTGGTAGCAGAGAAGCGGGAACAGACAGATGCCGTTATAGTGAGAAGGTTCTCATTTTCTTTTTGGTGCTGCATTTAAATGTAAACCGTGTAACAGAAAGAAGGATTGAAGTGTTTAAAAATGGCATTCGATTATAAGGGATGGTGAAAAAATTAATCATTTTTTAACAAAATATTTTATGCATTAATTACTTCATAATAGATAAATTTCATCTACAACAAAATGGATACTTTGCATGGAAAGAAAATAAAAAAACAAAGCAGAAAAAGTAAAGACTAGAAAACAAATATCAATCAAACTAAATTGTTTTCCTCTGAAGAAAGAAAAGGATCCTAAAGTAGTATGTCAATACAAAATAGGTTGACTTTTTTTCGGATGAATTGCCCTGATTTCCCATTTGGTTTGTTTGTGTTGGCTTATTTGGCGTGAAATCTGATTTTCTGCCAAATGTTCTGCCTCTCTTTTCATGGCATGCTAAAATTTTCTTGATTTTCAACAGTAAATCTTAACAGACTTTTTGCAAACAAATACAAAACAAAACATTACATTTCGAGATGAAATCCTTTACCCAAAATGCTTTTATATTCTTTGTTTCATTTTATTGCTACGATTTTCTAATAAAATTTATAAGCAATATTTTGTTGGTAAAAGGGCTACAGGATATTTATCTCATCTTCCTTTGGTATTAAAATCTTCGAATTTCTGCTTCCCAATATCTTTACATAATACTCTGTCATGACATGATGTATAAATGCAGTTTTGTATTTTCTTAAGTCTTTATTTAGTTCTTTTATAGATATAGGAATCATTTGGAAGTTCAAGAAATATTGATTTATATTCCCTAAAATAATGAT
>BGPR01027700.1:0-20515 GCA_013235015.1 Araneus ventricosus
TTTAATATATATATTATCGTATTTAATTTTCTTACAGGTACCTAAATTCAATCCAATTATTTCATTTTTAATTCTTTAATTTCAAATTACGATCGTCATTGGTTTTAGAGAACAACATAAATTCTCCAACAGAATGCTTTATCTTAAGCATAGCGATTATACTATAGGCAAATGCCTATAGTATAATCGCATTTGTTTCTTCTAAATTAAACAATGCTTACTTCACAATAATATACGGATAACTAAACTGATTTTCTTTCCCCGATCTAGAACTTCGGCACCCAGCTTTCTCTCCAGTCGTTAGCTCACTGTTTCAAAATGTTGCGGAAAGCATTTCTCTTATCAGTCTTGGTGCTAGTTTTCACTTGCATCCTGTGCCACGTGGACCCAAAGAAGAAGAACGCGACAGCGAGGGAAGATCACCCGCTGTCAAGTTACGACCTGGCCAGGCCAGACCTGCACTTGTATGAGAGCTATCTCAAAAATTTCACAAACAATGCTGTGAAGAAAACTTTGCCCTTTTTGTATAAACTGATAGAGAACGTCAATATATCAGCTGGCTGTTTGTCGAGTTTGATGAAATATGCCGTTTCTTTGAAAGAAATAAAAGTATGGGCGATGAAAAGTAAGTTAGGCCTTCTGTTATTTGAGTTTTGATTCAGGCTATTTTAAAATGCATATTATAGCCTACATATCTAAGCCTTAAGTTTTAGAAAGACAGTTCCAGTTAGATAAAGGAATTAAATAATACACAAATATCAAGTGAATTTTTATTTACTGCTAAGAGCCTCATACAGAGTGATTCAGAAGCATATTTACGGATCCTACTATGGTTTGGATTGAGGTCGCTTTTCATTGGCTCTCAGCGTCACGTGACTTCGCTTGCTTCTGAATGATGTCATAGGAGCGCGCTTAGTTTGGATTTCGATTTTTGTCTTAGCTATTGTACCAAAATTATCTTCTAATTACGATTATTTGGATATTTCTAAAGGGAATGATGAAAATGATCTTTATGATAATTTTGGTTTCTGCATGATACAATAGCTAAGACAAAAATCGAAATCCAAACTAAGCGCGCTCCTGTGACACCATTCAGAAGCAAGCGAAGTCACGTGATGCTGAGAGCCAATGAAAAGCGACCTCAATCCAAACCATAGTAGGATCCGTAAATATGCGATTCAGAATGCCGAAACAACTTTTAAAAAATCAATAATTCGCACACGAATGAGGATGGAAAGCTGTCATTTGTACAGAAAGGATTGGAATGAAAACGGATTTAATTTTTTATCCCGAAACCAGAAACCATTAGCAAAGTTTATGCTTTAAACGATAAAAAGTTTCTGTAGTTCGTGGAGCAATGCATTACATAGGATAAGACTTGGTCTGAGTAACGGTTTTTAAATTTTCAGTGTGCTGTCCTCCATTCAGGATCTCAGCTATCAAATGAGGAACCACACTTTTCACAGCATCAAGCCCACTTTTGATTGTATGACAGAATAGGGTCACATGACCAAAAGAAGTATTGCTGAAAATTGTGAAAAAATGTTTGTCTTCATCTGATAGCTGAGCTCTTGAATAGAGAGAGACACATTGAAGGTTCGTATTCCATTTTTCAGAACAATGTCTTACGCATCCCTCCCCCAACTGCAGAATCACATGGTGGCTTGATTGTGAACTTTGTTATTTACTGGCTTCAAAAAATAAAAAATAATCCGGCTGCATTTTAAACCTTCCTGTGCAAATGGCACTTTTCTATCTTTATTAACTTGCAAATTATTATTTTTTAAAGTTACTTTAGATTTCTGAATAACCGTCCTGATTATAATATAGAAATAAATCAACCATTCAAGCCTCCTACTGAAAATTACCCTATTCCTGAGATCACATTCGCAATTGCTGCAATTATTCTGCAGTGTTGACATATGCATTAAACTAGATAACCTAATGATTGGCCAATAAGGAATACATTTTTTTTCAACCTTATTAATGTTCGAACTCTCGTTATTCTACATTTATATAACTGTTATGCGTGTATTTGGCAGACTTATTATATGAAAAACCGTATGACAGCATCAGTAGAAATAGAAAAATTATACAATAATGCAAAGAGAAAAATCATTCTGGATTATTCTGGTTTCTACGGTAACATTCGCGAATAGAATTTTTTCAGTGATACCTTTCAGATTGACAAAGATTATTTTATTTCTACTCTTGCATGAGCATACCAGCATTTTTAAAAATTTCAGATGAAAATATTTTGATGTTTAATCTTTCAAATGGACTTATGATGATCATTCATCTAGTTTCAGAAGCTTTATTTTTTCAAAATCAATTTCAAGGTCAAAAATTTTGGCCAGCCTGCGATTTTCGCACTGTACAAACAAATCGAAATTCACAACAGAAGGTTTTAAGAGAGATGCTATGTCGAAACTTTTATATTATTCATATACTTAATTTTAATCTTGCCAATTATTATTTTGTTGCAGTGCTGGACTCTACGGCGAAGATACCATCTGGTATTTTCGAAGGTACCGTCACAGAATTTGGAGCATTTGATCAATGTCTCGCCATTTTGGTCAAAAATAAAAAAGGTTTTGAAGATTTCAGAGGTCAGTATTGTTCAGTGGAAGCAATTCCATCTTTGGGACCTAGGCCAAAGGATTTGAACATAGCTAAAAAATCACATATAGACTCTAACGAATCGGTAAGTTTTCCTATGGAATTATTTTGTATATGTTTAACATCCTTATGCTTAAAAATTACCGCTTAATTAATATTTTATTATGTGAAGAAGGTTTGAAATAATGAAATCAATCAAGAGCAACGGAAATGACAATTTTAATCCCAAGTTTTTGTTTTTTCAAATAATTTTCATTGATGTCAGAAAAACATTCCGGTGGAAGGTGGTGGAAAAATTGGCGGACAAACAAAAAAAGGGAGAAATCTAGAAAATTGACAAAAAAATCCGTTACAGTGGCAAAAAAAAAGATTACATAAATAATTTCAGTTATTTAAATATGAAGCTACTTCTACACACACGAAAAATTTATATTCTTTATTGTAATGCTTTACATTTAAAAATGAGATAAGTCTATTGAAATTAATTGAGCTATGGACCGGAAATTTTTTTTAATCAATTACTATTTATGTTACAAAATATACTCTCCAATGGCAGATACAATAGAGAATAGTTACAGAAAATATTTATAAATATTAAGACCTTCTTTTAAAAGAACTTGTTTTAACTAACTCCGAGAGTTTGAACATATTAATCTTACTCCTCTTACAAGTGAATGACGCAATAGGTCCAGTACAGAGGTTCCCAACCTGTGGTACGTGTACCCC
The DNA here is from genome assembly GCA_013235015.1 of Araneus ventricosus. NCBI lineage: Eukaryota > Metazoa > Arthropoda > Arachnida > Araneae > Araneidae > Araneus > Araneus ventricosus. The sequence goes on from BGPR01027700.1 coordinate 3,346, forward strand.
TGGGGGTACGCGAAGGACAATTTGGGGGTGCATGAAATAAAAGTCGTTAATGGCGGAAACAAGAAAACAACGAATTAAAAAATTAGAGAATTTTTTTTTCTCCAAGTGAATATACTTGTAACTATATACTTGAACAGTTGATTAATACGAAGTGTAATTTTTTGCTATCCCTATAAGTTAAAATGAAATAATTACATTACTAGTTTCATCTGCTTTGGCGTTGAACTAATACTATTGTAAAAATGGAATAAATTGTAAGACCAAAAAATGAGTTCCTCAAATCTTACTAATTCGAGTCATTTCACTTTTAAGCTAACTTTAACATCACTGGTTAAAACCTATTTGCATAGACGGATGGTTTGGGGGTGTATATGATAGTTAGGGGGTGCGCGAGAACAAAAAAAAAATAATAATTAAGGGGTACGCGAGGGAAAAAATGTTGGGAACCCCTGGTCTAATACATAATTTCCGTATAATGTAGATTATTTATATTGTGTGTATTTAGTGTGTAGAAGAAAAATAATTTGGAATCCACAAAGCTGGTCACTGAGGACAGTTAGCGTACTTATATATGCAATAAAATCATTTTTAAGCTAAGTGCAATAGTCCAATACTTATTCCTGATTCATTCATAAATTAGAACTTTTTATTCTAGTATTTGACAAAGATAAATTCATCCGGCTGTTCGAGTTTGAATTGGATATAATCTGTTCGCAGTTCGCGAACCAACAACTGACTTGGGTTTCTAAATAAATTATTTCGTAAACTGTTATCGCGATTTTTTTTTCGTCTTGTAGACATCTTGAAATCGGGTACCTGAACAAAATAGTTTTTTAAAGATGACTTTCAAGTTTGATCTTCATTTGTTCTTTAATTTATATCGTTACACTCAGGTCCATGAATTAAGAATAAGGGCAATTTGTACGAATTAAGCCAAAAAAGCTCAAAAATTGTTATTAACAAAAATTCTGAATAAATTATTACACAAATAAATTTTAAACTATTAAAAATGCGGCGTATATTATTGATTCCAACAAACAATGGTTCGGACTCAGTTGAAAAAACTCGCAATTCTACATTTACCACCACCTCGCTTAAAACGGCTCTATGCCGTAATATTGCAACATGTTTTAGGCTACTCAGATTTGAACGTAACGGCAAATTTTAGAACGTTGGCCATCATAATCCAAATGCTTAGCAGAAACGCAATAATAAAACTTAACTTGAACTAAAACGTATAGCGCACTTAAATACATAAATGACTTATTTCAGTTTGTGTGAGAATAGGTTTAAATTTTTTTACCCACAAAATACGGTTGAAATAATTTTAATTGATATAATCCTGGAACCTTTTCCACCCAATCGGTCAGATAAGGAATAACTTCCTCATATTTTACTATCGGAAACTATGAAAAATTTTGTTTATGTGAAAGGAAAATAGTCATGCATTTTTTTAAGTATTTTATTTACCCAATATTATCGTTCTGCTTGATCGAGCATAGATAACTACTGTTTGTTAAGAAGTTAACTTTTTTTCTTTTAAACTGCTTTATTGCTGTGAAATAATTACAGAATGTCCATAGCAATATTCTATTATCCGTATCCCTGTCAGATAACTAGATTAAGTATCTCTTTCCAGATAATGAAAGAAATTGAAGGAAAGATCTTCGCATTTTATCAGCTGACTCATCGATTCGGAATCTGTGTGCCGTCTACTTGCAGCGCAGGTGATCTGCAAATGCTGGGAGCACAGGGTAATGAAAGATACTGATAAATTTGATAAGCCGTTCTTGTATAATGCTTTCAAATATGCTGATCTTACATTTTCAGAGGACTGGGAATTAAAAGCAAACAAAACACGCCATCTATAAACGAAAATTACCAGTGGAGTTGCTAAAGGAGGGGCAGAGGGGCCTCAGCCCCTGGCAGCACTTCGAAAGGGGCGGAAAAATCAGACATGCAGAAAAACAATTTTATAACTAAGACGAGCAGCGGCATTAGTTCAATCCTTGTATACTGTGATGTATTTCAGCATAGCGTGAAGAATCGTGGAGCCTTCTTTATCAAAAATAATACATTTATTGGACGTTTTCCACAGCACAAAACATGTAAAACAAACACATACACTTACATCACAAAACATTACATAACTCACTTACATCGAATTCCATGTTCAATTCATCAATATTCTTTTCCGTTGCTAGGCAACGCTAGCAAAAGACAAATATATCGTTGCCACACTATTTTTATAATCTTTAGAAAAGAATTATGCGAAGCGATATTTTTAATTAATTTCTTTTTCAGCCAAACGATATTTTAAAATTAATTTCTTTTATGACCAAACGATTTTTTAATCTAATTAATTTCTTTTCTTCAAATATTTTAATAATTCTACAAATATATATTTTTATTCGTGACGAATATTACAATACCTAAAAAAATGACTAATGTAGTTAATTCGTCCGTTTCGCTTTCGACGATAAATTGCCGATGTGTGGCCAGTGGTGGGTGCGTAATTTCGCATCCTAATTGGTAAGATCTAGCGCGTCAAACGAAGAATTATTACTAATAACGTATTTTTTTCCCTGGAATTTATGTTTTTGAAGTTTGTGTGCCCTATGTAACGTGTAAAGGAAGGGCGGCATGTTGCAAGTTTGCCCCGGGCGGCAAAAGTTGCAGCTACCCTACTGAAAATTATGGGCTAGCATAAAAGCTATAAAATTTTATTTATGCTTAATAAAGGCATTTTTTTTCACTTTCTCCCATCGGCATGTCTTTTAAAGTGAAAAAAAAATCGGTTTTCATCTGAAAAGTCTTTTTGTAATCTTGCATTTTCATGATAGAAGAAAAACAAGTAAATAAAGCATTTATAAATGCTAAATAAAATTAATTTAATAACACAGGCCAATACACATTTTGGAGTCGAAGAAGAAATATGCAAATAAATAAACAAAATAAATAAAAAAAATCTGAAACAATAAATACATAATTGTAAAAAGAAAAAAGTTTAAAAATAAAACAGGAAGAAATAGAGAAGCTTAAACAATATATTTTCTCTACAATCTGATTAATTTACATTGTTCATGTTATGGTGATCCTGTTATATGTGCAATAAAAGCCGAGAAGGAGAATTCTCTCGAGGTCACTTTTTGAAAAATTAAATCTAGCTCATCTGTTTTTAATACGAATTATTTACTGATCAGTAAAAAACGGGACAAATCAGGGCATTTCATTCATATTTAGATCACCTTTTCAATCCGGAACAAACAGTTCAAATTCAGGATTGTATCGGCTCATTAGAAATGTCTGGTCACTCTGTTCTTTTGGCAAAAGTTAAGCAGGAGGATTCACTTTTACTTTGCTTTTATTTAAAATTACTTTTTTATCTAAATTTTTAAAATCAAATATAGTTCATCTTTTTAGTAAGAGTTTTTTTTTAAAAAGTAAATATTGGAACAGCCAGGGGCATTTAAACGAAATTCGGGACAACTCCAACACACGTTTTCAATCCGGGACAAAGAGTCACTGTCCCGGATAATTCGAGACGACTAATCATTTCAGGTGAACCATCTTTCAGGTCAGCCGTCAACAGACTTTGGCCATCAACATTAGAAAATTTCGAACGACTGAATTCAAAAACGATCTCTATAAGCGTAAATAATCATCAATGAATCCACAATTAGCTCTAAACTTTATTTCTGATAATGTTGCTTTAAAGTTTCATTTAGGTTTTTTATCTACACCCGTAAGACAGAATGTACTACGGGTAAGACAAATGTATCTACACCCGTAACATCAGGCTTTAGCCATCAACATTGGAAAATTTCGAACGCCTGAATTCAAAAACGATCTCTATAAGCGTAAATAATCATCAATGAATCCACAATTGACTCTAAACTTTATTTCTGATAATGTTGCTTTAAAGTTTCATTTAGGTTTTTTTATCTACACCCGTAAGACAGAATGGTAAAACCAAAGGAGGATAATGGTTAAAAAAAGGAATGATTGGACGAGCTATTTATTCCGGTATGGTGTTAGCTTGTAAAATTTTAACAGGAAAGCGATTAGAAATGAATAACGTTTTGAATATCATTCATTATTTGTGCTTTATTTCCACTTAAAAGACCGAATGATAGATAATATAACATTAAAGACTTACGTATTTTAGAGTCAAAACAATAATTAAATGATGACAATCTATTGAATGACAGGTGCAGAATTTTTTATTAAAAGTAAAATTGCAGATTTTAGATTTGCAAATAAAATTTTCCAATTTTCTAGAACCAAATACGAAAGAAAGCTTGAAAAATTTTGCTTTTGGAAATTATAAAGACACATTTAATAAAGAAAAAATACCCAAACAAACTCGGAAAAAGAAAATGTAGAGAGACTTCTATGATAAACATTGCTTCAATTATTTTCTTTTTAGTTTATTTTCTATTTCATTCGTTCATTTTCAGTTGTTAAGCCTCTCAACTACGGAATTCGAGTGTCCAGTTGTCTTGTGAGTGAAGAAATCCAAGTGGAAACAATACACATCGTGTCGTTGTAAGTGAACGCCTTTTATTTCTTTTCTTTAAAAGAGTAATATCTAAGTGAGATATTCTTTTGTCATTTTTTTTATTAAGTATAGAGCAAGATAATTTAAATTAAATGAAAATCAAATTGCTGGCAATCTTCTTTAGAAAAAAAGTTCCTATTATTTTCTCACATTTTCAAAAATTAATATGAATCTTAAAGTCATAAAAAAGTTGAACAAAGCGACTTTTGTCATTCAAATTCTTACATCATGTTCTTCCATAAAATATATGAGTTTTAATTACTTTTATCTATTAAGAATAAATACTTTTTTCAAAAAATTAAAAAGGATAGAATGCGAACAAACTGTATCATTAATTTTTTTTCTAATTTAACAACTAGATGTTTATAAAGTTTAAATGCTATTTTTAAACACTATTTTATATGATTTTTGTATTTTTTTATCGTAATTCGTTTAATTAATTTCATACAAAAATAAGTTCGTGATTAAAAGGTAGCTCTTCGAGATATTTAAACAATACAATAAAAGTCAAATCAAGAACTAAAACCTTCGAAAAATTAAAACTTGCTTGGCAAGTCGAGTAACAAATTATTAATGCTTTATTAAATCTGACAAAACAATTCATTAGGAATGAGAAAAAACAAAATGTTTTCAAAGGCAAGCTGATCTTAAAAGCGCGAGATAATTTGTTGCGAGAATTATACTACATAACTTTAGCAGATTACAAAAAGGCAGTTATGGCTACCCATCCATAGAAAACAATGACTCAAACAATGTAGGGATAAAAGTTACCAGTTAAGTAATTGCCGCAAGAAATGTAATATTACGGAGGATAAATTACGTAATTCAGAAGCCAGCTACCCATGTCGAAATGCCTTACAATAAGTTCGGATGTGACATAAGAATAATAAAGAAGAGAGAAAATACCATAAGCTAGGATTTTATGTTCGAGTGATTATGGTGAAAGCTAAGATTTTTTGAAAAGGAAATTGTAGTTTGATTATTAGATTAGTTTTATCCTTGTTCGGGTTACTTAGTTTGCTTTCGATATTTCTTACATTGTTCTACAGAATGTCTTATTTCATTTTTGAACTTTAATCTCACAAAATTCTGCCCTAAATTTTCAAGAAATATACGGATTTTTATTATTTTTTTTAAAAAGTAAAAATTGTGTCTTTCTCCTAATCCTACAAAAATATTTCTTTGGGAAAATGTGCAATATCTTTTATTGTGCGCTAAGAAAAAAGAAATACAGCGTGTTACATTGATGTTTTCCATAAAAATAATTTTAAAAGACATTTGGAAAGGTGATTATTTCCTTTTTTTTTTGAAATTGCGAACACAACCTGAAAAATCATAGAATCAATAAAGATACCATTCATCATAACATATATTCTTATAGACTGCAATCCCATCTTTACGTTTGCTTAATTCAGGCTAACGGTTTCCATGTGAAAGAATAAATTCCTTCGAATAGCACGGAATTTTTCTGCTTCTTACAATGATTTAAAAAGTTGCAATATAATTGATCTATTTTGAATTTCACTTGGGAAAGAAAAACCTGAGTATGCAAATATTTTAAGACATTAAAATTCTGCACTCAAAGAACTGAATTTTTGCTTATCCCACGATTTCCGCGTGTTGGAAGTAAGTCAATTTTCTGCTGCATCCTGCGATTTTCGCAAGCTATTGTGTTTAATTAGAACTATTACTACGTTGAATTGTATTATACTAATAGAGTCTTGCACATAAATTAAATACACTTCGTGGAATTCGCTATTTCGGTACGAACCGTGTTCACATGACCAGGACGGTGCACGATCTAGCTCCCCTTCTCTGAACTTCCGCACCATCCCAGGTGGGGGACGTTTCCCCCCCCCCTACATATAATTTAACTTGTAACAGGTTCCAGGATCTCCAGTAGAATTCGGAATTCTGGGAAGCGGGTGAGCCAAAAGCCCTTTTCGTCTTCATCAATTTCTGGTTGGTCCTTTAAAAGCCCTCGTGCCGAATCTTCAATGTAAATCGTGAGTTTAAGCCTTTTCTTTACATGATCGAAGTTCAAGGAAAATCCATTTAGCCTTTCAGAAGATATTCGAAAAAAGTGCAAATCCAAAGGTGTTCACATCTTTCTGTCACCCACCTGTATTTTTTTAGTATATCTCTGGTTAGGTTCGCTTTTCATGATCGCATTGAATAAAACTGAAATTTTAATTTGAGCTTCTCAAAGCAGTGTGTTAGTTCAATGGAGATGAAATGTAAGTTTTTAATTTAGACGTAAATACCCATAATTAAAAAAGAAATCCGAAGATTAAACAACATTTTTTGTAACAAACATCGCATTAATTTTACTTTCATTGCTGATATGAAAATAATGAAGAGTCATTTTTTAGAAATATCTTCCTAAATATACATTATCCAGAAATTAGTTAGATATGTTAATACTTTTTAATGTGAAAAGCATCCAAAGTACTTTAAGTTTTTACTGTCGCAAGCTTTAATCATATTATTTGTTGCATTTGTGTAGGTCTATCTTTGCTGTCTTGCTTATCCTCTTGTTCTGTGGCACCGCGTTCGAATCTTACGTGAATGGAAGAAAACAAAGCAACGGGAAGCCTACCACACCAAGTATTGTTTTCATCCTAAAAATGCATGATAACAGAAACGTAAACATTTTTTTAGACAGCATGCGTATTTGCTAGTAGTAAGAAAAATCAGCTTCTTTTAATGCTTCATTTTTAAATCGAATTCTACCCTGAAATTTGAAATGGAAACTTAGTTGAATTTGATATTTGTAAAATCAGTTATCTGAACTTGATTCTTACTAATAGCTGTGAATTTCTTTAAGATAATGTACTTTCGTGACGTGACTGATTCACGATTATATATATATATATATATATAGTTAATTAAATATTTCAATTAATCAAAACATGTGTTATATTTTAAATATATACAAATATTAATCTAAAAATTAAAATTTAAATCAAATTACCTTATCAATAATCATACAAATAATATATATATACAAATAATATATATATATATATATATGAAATGTATTCGTAATTGTAGTCGTGAAATGATTAAACAGGCCGAGTTATTAACTAATTTCATTTTTATTATTGGAGAGTGACGAAATGTACGTACATCACGCTTTGAGTTTCAAGCCGAAAGTGAACAGAATATCCCTGCTTTTCTCAGGTAGGGATTTTAACAGATAGACATGTGATCAAAGTGAAGGGAATAATAGCTATTTTTAGTATATTACGTAAGTGTTTTAGGGAAAATTCGTGGCGACAATGAGTCGCTGATTTCGCGAGTTGTGTGCGCGTGGAAACGATTAGAATATTCTTTTAGCAATAAATATGTCAAAATGAGAGGTTTAATATACCTCCAGAGCGGGAAATAGAACGAAACTGGAGTTGAAGCAAAGTGATTTTGGAATACATTAAGCCTTTAAAATATAAATATTAGAATTTGAAATAAAATTAAGTGAGATTATTACATATATATATATATATATATATATATATATATATATATATATATATATAGGATCTATCAATAATTCAATCAAGTGCCCAATAGGATTTATTAACTAAGTAGGAGGTTAGATAAATTCGCAGGCCGAGGGCTTGATCATATTAATTTTCGATTTTTAAACAGTAAAAACAAATATTAATTTTAAAAAATTGTCAAATCTACGCTTGGAGCAGAAACGCAACTAACGAAAATCTAGTTCTACTTTAAAACAGTTAATAAATAGACGTTAACTCTCTTATATATCAAGTAGGATAATAAATATGTATTAAGCTTTATTGCATAAAATTAACGAATATCATTTTGTTTATCGGAATGGTCCATATTTTTAATTTTTAAAATTAGAAATGACCGTCAATGCATATCTGTTGCATATCGACGAAGACAATAACTGGGATTTTTGACAAAATTGAATCGTTAATTTAGGTGTTCCACAACAAATACTGATGGCCTTTTCAATCAACAGCAACACTCAGAAATTAGTTTCTCTCGAAAGCAAAACTAATGAAATGAAAAGCCTACATGGGATCCGAGCATTAAGCATGACTTGGGTCATTCTTGGACACACTTACATTTGGATCAATTTTCAGGCTCTGAGTGAGTAGAATGATACGACTGTGTTTCACAAAACATCAAATGTGTCTTCTTTCATACCTTTGAAATATTAACATACAATTTTCCTTTTGCATTTATCGTGCATGGCAAGATTCTTTCGGATTTTTTTTTTCATTTGATATTTGCATGGCAGAATAACTTTATGATATTTCAATAATTTAATTTATGAGTATGTTTTAAACAAAAAGTGTTGGTAACAATAAAAGTATATATTATAACAACAGTATATGCAGTCATTGTTTCTAAAAATTTTACATATATTTTTAAATCTTTTCAGTTAAAAATTTTATTTTATTAAAAAATTTTCGTAATTTTTTCCCGTCCTTGGCAAACCATATCTCAAGCACGTTTTGTAAATTTTTTTAATTATAAAATTTATTTTGAAATGAGTTCGTTTGATTTAATAAAATATTGCTAAATATTGTCTGTTACAATTCCGACTAGCTTCTGTATTTTTACTGGTAATTAATAATTTGTTGTGTTTTAGTTAGTTTTATATCAGATTTTATTTCAGCTTTTTCTTAAATTCTGAATTTAAATTTTCAGTAAAATTTCAGACAAATTGGTAGATATATTTAAACCTAATTATTAATCAACTCAAGTTCCTTTTACTTTTCAAACTAAATTTTAAAAAGACAATAAGTGAAAAATAAAGGGAGAAAAATTGCTTTCAAAATTTTAGCTATAACGCCTAGCACTGTGAATTATTTACAATCAAAATTTTACTTTCAAATGGAAATAAAATCCGTGACTTATGTGATTGTTCAAAAGTCTAAAGAAAGTGTTCTGAAAATAAATTAGGAAAAGGAAAATTACTTAAAGTCAATGGAATTAACGCACATTTCTCTTTATAAGAAGAGTTCAAAATGGCGGTTATGGTATGGATTGCCACGCTTTGACAAGAAGGATAATAAACAGATTTGAAATTTATTGATCGAATTTTAATTTAAAATACACACAGCATAAAAGAGTTGTAAACTTATTTGTAGAATTTTTTAAAAGCTTCGCGTAACCTTTCTTTTTGTACTTAAGGAACAAATATCGTGTAGCTATTCAAAATTACACTGTTAGTTTAAAAATAAGTGTATGTTATATAATAATCTGTTTTGTTAAAAATATGTCACACTTCTTCTCTCTTTTAAAGCAAAATCAAGTGCTGTAAGTAGCTGGCTTAACAATATCGAGTTCGAAGCAATCCTAAATGGCTGGCTCTCCGTTTCTTCATTCATATTCCTCAGGTAAGATTTAAAATACGTGTTGGCATCGTAATTATTTGACATATTCACTTTTGTTTGTATTTTAATAAGTCATTTTTCAATCAGATAGATATTTGCAATGAGAGGTTATATTTTTGTTCATATATAAACAGATTAGAAACATTTTCAAGTCACAATAATAAATACTATTTTTGAAGAATTTCGATAAAATGTTAAACATGGTTTTTAATTTCCAAGTACATAGAGCACTTAAAAATGAAAACATTCAAATAAAAATATAAACATAAAATTTTAAAAAATATCAACATGAAAATTGTTAAATAGTCTTATTTCAAATAAAAATATATAGCATTTATAATCTAAATATGCAAATATTTTATATCAGAGAAATCTTCACAACAGATCAAAACTTTCTGCCTACAATTTTGTTTTCCATTCTTCTAAATAATGATGATTAAAATTTACCTTTTGTAAAAATTTCTTTAAGCGTTTTCTTTCTCCTAAAAATATTTCAATCAAACTGTCAAATATTAATAACAAGCAGTTAGAAAAGAGAAACTAATTAACTGAATTAAAAGTACAGAATAATCTTCAGAAATGCAAATTTAAAGCCACGATTTAGTTGGTTTTCATTCGAATGATTTCTCAAATTGCCACAGAATTCTTTTGTTACTTTACTTTTGTAGATATTTAATGGACGAGTTTTCTGCTAATTTACATTTACATTTAAGTGCCTGTTCTACGTAATTCCATGTTCTTGACAGAATCAGATCGGCAATAGTTCTAGATCATCTTTTAGTGGTAATTTTCCTTTCTTTTTACTTTCTCGTATACGAAGAGAAAGTATTGTAATCGTCAAAAAATTTGAACTCGAGATTTTGACGAATCTCCACGTTTTAGACCTCCCTGAGTCCGAAAAACACAATTTTGGAATTATGTCTGTCTGTGTGTGTGTCTGTGAACACGATAACTCGAAAACTATTAGAGATAAAGGGATGAAATTTGGTATGTAGTCTTTAAACATAATTTGTAGCTTTCTATCAAATTTTGGACAAAATCCGTGAGCGGGAAGTCTGTCTGTCTGTATGTCCGCGGACATGCGAACGCTATAATTCAAAAACTTGAATAGCTAGATGGATAAAATTTCGTACACAGTTTTATCGTCATGAATGTAGGTCCGTATAAAATTTTGGGCCAAATCCGTCAAAAGGTTGACTGTCTGTCGGTCTGTGTAAGCGCATCTCCAACGAGTCCGCTATCTCCACGCGCATGCGTATTGAACGCAATCTTCTGTGCACGATATTTATTGACTCCTGCTTGGCCCTTTTTTTCATCCGATTCTCCATGCGCATGAGTACTTGGTAGCAATCTGTGCACGAGGAAGGATTGTCCTTGAGCCAAGAAAGAGTAGAAATCGGTATTCATTTAATCGGAACGCATCTCTTCGAATTTGATTTTTTACCTAAATATTTTCTGATAGTCATTGGACCCTGGGTTACAATAGGTTCGAATTTTTTTATCCACGCGGAGGGAGGAGAAACAGCACCTTTTTCGAGAAGTATACGAGAAAGTTTAGGGGAGACCACTCCCGCTGGTTTGATTAAGGATTGAAAAGAACTTTGCAATGAATAGGGGGTAATAGCCTTTGTAGATGAAAATCCCCAAAACCCCCTTTTCAAATCAAAATTTCAAATACGTAATTGCGGTGTAATGCTAAGTCAATGGAAAGCGGAAGTCCAACATACAAGCTGATAAAGTCAAGGTTTTTAATGCAATAAAGAAAAAAAACAGAAAACTCGTCCGTAAACATTTCAATAATATCGTCTGAAAACTGCGTTAAAATTTCTTCGAAAATTAAGATGATAACTTAGAATAAAGCAAACGATATTTTTTAGGAATTATATTGTAGAAATCTTACTTTGGAATTCTTAGACAATGAAACAAATATTTATTCACTGTAATTTATTCAAATAAATTTATGGAATTGAAGAAAATCGAAGCATTTTTCGAAAAGAGAAAATGCATGTATACAAAACTCTTGTTTGTCCTCCGCTTTGCTTTGCTTGACGCAACGCCACAAGCAGTCAATAACAACAACAATTTTAAAATTAATATAGTATGATTCATTTGTCGAACCTCACTTCAGCATAAACTGACCTCTGACTAAATATAGCTTTTTTGAACATATCGATCTTCCCTCCAAAAGTTGTCCTTGAAACGTAAGATATGATGCGAGAAGAATACTATTTGTGCTAGAGATCTTACGATAACTTCTAAAAGAACGAAAAAAGATAAATAAAATCCAATAACTTTCCAAAAGAAGAAAAAAAATAATTTACATCATGAGTAACATTCTTATTGTACATTTTCATAACAAGACATTTTCAATTCTTAGAGGGTTTTTCTTGTATAATTCAGGAAATGCCTTGCTTTTATCTACTTTAATTCAATACCTATAATTTACGGAATATCAATTTGACTCTCACGCGAGGTCGTGCAGCAAGTGGCGCATGACTGAATGCAAGTGTTATTAGAACTTTCTATAAGTGCTATTACGGCAATTTAAAATAATCCATTGCTATCGTCTTCCTCTAGTAGCACCTTCTGACCATTTATTTTCCTTTGTGTAAGTTTATTTTCCAACTGAGTGCAGTTGCTCCATTGTGTCACGTAAAAGCATTCACTAAGAAATAGACAGAATAATTCAGACAGTCAAACAGAATTATTTTCTGCCCCATTAAACTCATTCTCTCGTGTCAAAAAGTCAGTATTTTACAGATTTTTGACTTTTCTTTATCATAATTCAATATAGAGTTCGAATTCTAATGTAGAGAAGTTCAGCGAGTTCGTATTTGAACAAATTTCAGCTTCCTGCACTTTCACTATCCGTTATCATTTTAGAGTTGTTAAAGCTTTTCAAATAAATTCTTTATTCAAAGCAGACAAAGAATTAAAATGACCCAGCGGAATTGCGCTCATAAAATTTATTGTAGGTGATTTTTTTAATCCAGAGCACACTTTGCATAGATAACAATTTACTTCCGGTGCATAAAACTTTCGCTGCAAACAATCACCAATTCCACTCAGCTTCTTCTTCAAGCGCCAAATTGGTACTGATTCCTTATTGCAAATGAAGTATCAAATATTCCGTTTTTATTTTCTAGTGTTCGAAATATACGCTGAAAAGTATTGCAACGTTAAAAAAATCTTATCTCCCATATTTTGAGGAATATCGACATTTTAGATCTCAGTAAGTTCGAATTGAATATAATTATATTTTAAACAGTCCTTCCTCCTATCCTATGAAAGCTTACAGTAATTAAGATAAATATCTAAAACTCTGCAAGTCAGAAAATATCAAATTTGACATTTCCAAAGCATTTTGAAGCCATAACAATAGAAAAAAAACCTACTTTAAATGAGGACTTATATCTTTGAACATGTGGAAAATTTGATTGACTTCCATTTAAAACCCATAGTTTTTCATACGAAGAATCAAGTATTCCCATCCTCAAACATTATACAGAACATTTTTTGCCACTAATATTTTTTTATGAATATGGCATCATAAATTTAAATACGACAAATAATAAGAAAGATAAAAAGAAGGTAATTTTGATCTATTTGGAATAGAAATGCGTGGTCGCATCATCATTTGTGCTATTTCGGCATCCTTTAAGTGATTGCATCAGCCCTAGGATGATGCATTTTCATTGGCCACTAATGCACTTGAAATTGATTTTTACTTCTTAAAGTCTCGATTGTTGTTTATAAACGGAACAAAAAAAATCGTCCAAAGACAAAATTTACAAAAGAAATAAGTAGTTTCTTGATTGTGTAGTAATTAGAAACACTGCTTTACTTTCCAACCCACAATTTACAAAAACGTGCGCTGAAAATTCCTATTTGTCAAAACACAAGAAAAATAAAAAAAAAAAAAGTAAATTTAAAAACTAGGTTATAATTTGATTAAGCGATATTGTAGGTTAATTTCACAAGTAGTTGAGTAAAAATATTACACATGAAATACTACTCATAGTAAAATTCTGAGTAAATGAAAAATAGTTCTAAGTCTACAATATTCTTACCAGTGGCGAATCCAGGATTCGGGTGGGGGGGCTAAGATCATAAAAATTTTGTAGCGTAGTGGTGAATGGCAAACCTCATGGCTTATGTAAACCAAAACACTTTAACTTTACAGACTTTCCTCACCTGACAATAAGAATCATAAGGAGCACTACAATACTTTCGATAAATTTAATAAAATATACAATGATAAAATATATAACTAGCCAAAAAATGTTTTCGACCGCGTCAACGCTACAAGTGCAACTGGAATGACTAGAAAAGTAGGAACATTTTTGAGCCTGTCAAGTCAGAAAGCAATGTTGTCACGATTTTATTTTTATTTTTTTAAACAGTTGTAGTGTAGAATTTTGGTTTAGCTCTGGGGATTGCAGCCCGATAGCCCCCTGGATTCGCTACTGATTCTTACAGAGAAGAAAATAACAGCCAATTGTATTGCTAACCCAATAAATTATAACTTTCCTGATAGACTGATTCATTGCCAGTTTATGGAAAATATGCTTGAAAATTTCTATTTGCTTTTTAATTCGGCTAGTCAAAACGTTTCCAAAGTTTTTTTTTTCAATTGTTTTCTATTCATCTCATTTAGCAGTTCTAACGTATAAATAAATATCTGCTTTCAAAGCAGGTAAATATATGTACGAAAACAAAACAAAAGGATTCTGTTATTAATTATTTAAAATTTCAAAACTCATTGGAAGCTGAAACAGACATAACATGTGCTATTGACCTTACCCATATCCAGAAGCGGCCCGAGGTCAGTGGCGGATTTCCGCACAGGCGTTAGAGGCGGCAGCCTCGTGCCTCGATACTCTAGGGGGCCTCAAAATCTATGCGAGAAATATCATAGCGCTAAGTAGACGGCGAATTTATGACATTGCCGCCTTATTTATAGTATGATCCTCTCCTCACTGAAAGGTTTCTCCCTCTTTGCTTTAAAATAATCACATTATGAATGGAAAACAGCCAAACGAAACGTTGGGGAAGAAATTAAACTAGTGTGACCTAATGTATGTACTGGCTATTGATAAATTAACCTGTTAGTCACACAGGAATATGCTCTATAGAAAACGAGATATGCAGAAGACGACATTCTTTTGATGATAGGTCCATTGGACCCAAGACACTACGTTCTGTAAATTGATTTTACAGGTGTAGAACTGCGCAGGGCAAAATAAATAACTAACTGCTTAGGGGCCCCCAAAAAATTTTGGGGCCATACGCATCGTAATACTTTTTTTTCCCTTGCATTATTAAGGTAATTTGATTTAGTGTTTTCATTTAATTTTAAGAACCGAGCACTCGAATTGAATTTATATAAAATCAAGTATCGCTTAAATTTCAGGACTTTATTCTTAGGATTTTTTTTTCATGTTTTCAAATTCGCTTGCAGATTCAGTGTGGTCCAGTTTCTTTCGCAGTTATCTGTCTGTCTCAACAATCCTGGCAAACTTTGTATTACAATATTTTTTTAATATTATAAATTTTTTTTTTTTTTTACTACTTTAAAAAAAAATTACTTACTAAATTAAGATTTTGCATTTTTTTTTATTTGCAGGATACTAACACCAACTCTCCTGAATGTGATCCACATTTAAATATTTTGTTATTTCAGTTTGTCTTAATATTTGTAACTTCAAAACAGCTTGTATAGCGATTAAATCGATTCTAACAGTAATATTAAATTTTATGAAATTTGAATATCCTGGAAAACCTTGTATACTTATAAATTAAATACATTACTTAGATTGCAGCTCGTCGATAACTATTCGAAGATTCAAATAAAAAAAAATATCATTTGTAGAAAAACCCTCATCATCATTTGGCTTTTCTTAGAGTGCAACTAAAATTCATATCGCTGCAATACAGGTATCTTCCTGAATCTTAACGGTATTCAAATGGAATTTTTTTATAAGATGTCCTATATATCTGCCTTTGAAGTTATGAAAGAAAAATTAGGCTACGTTTCGCACATACGTAGTAAAAAATTATTTACTACAAATACTCATATTTCCTCTAATATTCAAAGTATTTACTTCAAATTTTATTACAATACTTCGCCAACATATTATCATGAACTCTGTAAGTTTCGTATAAATTTGGCTGAAAACTCTGTATGTTATAAGAAAACAACGTGTGGGAAAATTTGGGAATTTTTTAAGAAAACCTTTATAGCTTCCTGAATATTCGTGCTTTTTTTTATTTTACACAAATGCATGTAAATATATTGCGCTTATCAAGCGAAACCATTGGTGAAAGTTGCAACTCATTATCAGCTTTCTATAAAATGGGACGAGTCCAAAATCATTTTCTTCATCAATTTCTGGTCAGTCCCCTAAAGGCCATCGTGACCGAATCTTCCCTGTAAACTGTGAGTTGAATCCTTTTTTTTACATGGTCGAAGTTCTAGGAAAATCCTTTCAACCTTTCGGGAGATGTTTGAAAAAATGTGCAAATTCAAAAGTGTTCGCATTATTCTGTCACCCATCTATACTTTTGATTAGTTATATTATTTTTGAAAGTCATTGCTTTATTTTACGATTCACATTTTCATTTTTTAACAAGAGAAAAGGAACGATGAAAAGGATTTTAATTATTTACTTTGCAGAGCTTAAACTAGATAACACTTTTTTTTTTTGAAAAATTATCTTAATTCATCTCAAAGTGCTGTTTTTATAAAAATTTCTGGGGGGATAATTTTACTATTTCCCTCTTTTTTGCCTGTATTGTTATTAGATTATACAATTCTGTCCTTCAGAACAAAGAGTTGACACTGTTCATTCGAGCTCGAAATTTAGAAGAAATATAAAATGGTTCTCAGTTTATGGTAAAATTTATTGTAGTTCATAAATATAAATTGTTGATTTATAAGTTCATTTCTCCTTTTTAACTGAATAAGTTTCCTTTATTAAACGTAAGAAAATTTAAAAATTTTCTTATTAAAAACGATTTTGAAATGCAGTTTCCTATTTAATAGAAAATTTGAATGTCTGAACACTTATGTCCAACCCATCTAGATAGACGCAAAAATCGAAACAAATAACTTCTTCTTAAATGTTGTATATTATCAAACGAAAAACAGCTCAGTTTGGAGTAAAATGAAAAATTTAAAGGGATGGGTATTTTAATATCTTTATCTATTTTATATATGCATATAATTAGGGTTACC